>LGRX02011673.1:0-10203 GCA_001247695.2 Cymbomonas tetramitiformis | reverse complement strand
GGACGCGGCTTCTGGGGCAATCCGCCGTACGACGACGCCTTCATTGAGAGGCTGCTGACGAAGGTTCTCATGGACTTTCCGAAGGACCTTGTGAACACGAAGTTTCTGCTCGTTTTGCCGTACAAGCCAAACGCTGCCTAGTGGAGTTTGACGACTAAATTTGAGGAGCTGCACATCTATTCTAAGGGCAGCGTTATATTCTCTGCGAAAACTGATCAGTGTTACAACGTCTTTGAACTGGTGGAGTCTGAGCCTGGTCGCGTGTTCATTCAAGGGACCCCGTGGCCTGTGGTCGTACTGTATCTTGATCAATTTGTGGTTCCGAGGGTGGACGCGAGAGTGGTTGCGCACATCAGGCTGGGCCACGCTTGTGACAAGCACGTGGAGGTCATGGACCTGCAGGGGGTGGACCTCGGAGTGAATTCTGAGGAGTTGCGGAGTGGCAGTGTACTGAGCTGCTCTGTGAGGTGCATGGCGTGTCAGGTGGCGGCGCCGAAGAGGCCATCACAGACGACAGACAGGGGAAGGGTCCCGAAGTCTGTTCGGAAGGTGGTGGAGAAGCGGCAGGCCTCTGTCAAGATGGGACGGCTGACTTTCACCGATCATGGTGGACCGTTCGTGACGTCTACCAAAGGTTATTGTGGGTACACTATTCACGTGGATGACTACTCAGACGTGTGGCATTTCTATGTCTGGAAGCAGAAGTTGGAGTATGTGGACGCTCTGGAGGACTATCGTAAGATGGTGAAGGCGACTGGCCGTGTGTTCCTTGAGGAGGACACCAGTGTTGAGCAGGTGGTGTACGACCTGGACGTGCTGGTATTGCACTCGGACAATGACTCGACCATCGTGTCTGGGAAGGCGTAGAAGTACTGTGAGGACAATGCCATCGTGCAGAGGACAACGTCACCGTACTTACATGAGAACAATGCCAGGGCGGAGACTATGAACAAGTATCTGCAGAGGAAGGCTAGAGCTATGCTGGCGACAGCTGGTTTGCCTGCGACTATGTGGCCTTTGGCTATGAGACACGCTGTATATCTGATCAATCGACTTTGCAAGGCTCGGCTGGGCATGAAGTCTAGTTTGCAAGTGCTGAACCAGAAGTACCATCTGTCTGTACTGCGTGTGTTCGGGTGTCGAGCTTACGCGTTCATCGACGCCAGCCTGCACTCGAAACTGGCTGATCGGGCTACTCCTTTGATCTACGTGGGACACGAGGAGCGATCAACGGCTTATCTGCTGTACAGCCCAGACAAGGAGAAGGTGGTTAGAAGTGGGATGGTTCGGTTCGACAAGCGCGTTGATCAGTATGGACAGCTGGTGATGTCTTGGGATCCCTGTATGCTGACACCGTTGAGATCGTTATATGATTGTGAGTCTCTCGACGGAAACTTCGTGTCAGCTTTTGTGGGCACAGCGACAATTATATTGGATCTGCGTGCCTACGTGGTACAGAAGGGTGACGAGTTCACTGGTGTCGTGAAGTTGAACAGTGCTTGGGGTGGATCATTTTGGACGCCGGTGAGTGCGTTTCTGGAGGCACGGGTGGAGCATCTTGCGTTGCTTTTTGAGTATTGTGCGCAGTGTACAGTGAACTCATTCTATCCGTTGTTTGAGAAGGTGACAGTGCAGAGGTCAGGAGGAGCTGAATGGGAGGCAGCAGTGGTGTGTGCTACGGCACGGGAGGACCATGTGTTGCCGTACCAGGTGATATTGGAGCGTCATGCGGGAGTGAGGGGCTCGGCAATCGATGTGGGTGAGGCCCGCGTGAGGTTTGAGACCCGTCATGTCGCTCTGGTGGCTCAGGAGGAGAAAGTGACGGGGTTGCCAGTGGGGGTGACGGAGCCGAAAGGATGGGTTCAGTTGGTGAATGGACCAGACTCAGTGCAGTGGCAGGAGTCGGACAAAAAGGAGGAGTGTGCTCTCATCGACGTGAAGAAAGCTATCTTGCCGGTGGAGACGGTGCCTGCTGGTGAGAAGGTCATGCGCATGACGGCCGTGTACAAGGCGAAGCTGGACTCTGCAGGGCAGCTAACCGAGAGGAAGACCAGGTGGGTGGTATGTGGCAACGGTCAGCAGCATGGAGTGCACTATGAGGACGTGTATGCACCGTGCACTCAGCTGTCAACCTTGAGAATTCTTATTCAGCTCGGTTTGGTGTTGGGACTATTGGCCTTTGCCATGGACGTTATCACGTGCTTTCTGAATGGTCAGCTGGACGTGGACGTTCCTTTGTATGTCAGCTGGCCTAATGCACGGACAATTCGAGGAGTGCGGTACGGAATGCTGCAAAAGAGTGTGTACGGCTTGAAGCAGGCACCGCGCATCTGGTACAAGACGAGCAAAGAGTTCCTGCTTGCTTATGACCACAGGTTACGGGTGTCAAACATTGACCCGTGTCTGTTTTACATCTGGCAGCCTGGTACACTGGTGGTATTTGTGTATGTGCACGTGGACGACTACACTGTATTCACTTCTTCGGTGGAGTGGAAGGTGGAATTTTTCAGAGAATTCAGTGCGAAATGGCCCAGTAAGGACAAAGGACCACTGGTGGAGTTGCTGGGCATGAGTATGACTTTCAGTGACTATGGTCTGGTCAGAGAGTGTCAAATCAGTCAGGTTGGGCTGATACAGCGCATGCTGGAGAGGTACTCTATGCAGGACTGTAATCCGTGTATGACACCAATGGAGCCCAGAGTGTCTCTGATGCCTGTGGACTCGGAGGAGAAGTTGGAGAAGCTTCCCTATGTTAATCTGGTGATGGAATTGATGTGGCTGGCACGGTGCTCACGGCCTGATATTCTGACAGCGGTCTGTTATTTGGCCAGGTTCTCTCACTGCTACGGGCAGGAGCATTGGCAGCATTTGAAGCGTGTGCTGAGATATTTGAAGGGAACTATTCATGTGTGCTTGACTATGCAGTGCAGTTCGCCAACGTCATTGAATGCAGAACTGGTAGTAACAGCTTATACAGATGCAGACCACGCAGCAGACAAAGTGACCAGACGCTCTGTTACAGGTTCACTGGTGCGACTGAATGGAAGTACTGTCATGTATTCATCAAAAATGCAGAAGACAGTTGCAGTGAGCACAGCAGAGGCAGAATTGATAGCGTTGTCAGAATGTGCACGGGACGTTGAGTATGTTGTGAATCTGCTGACTGAGTTTTCACCTGTCAAGTTGCCTGTTACAATTCATGGGGACAATCATGCTTCGGTGGCACAGGCAGAGAATGTACTGAACAATGCAGCAACACGTCATGTGGCAGTGAGAAATCGATATGCAGCAAAGTTGGTAGAGCTGGGTAGAATTGTAATTGCTAAAGTGCCTACGCAGGAGAATTTGGCAGACTTCTTTACAAAAAGCCTGGCTCTGGAACGTTTTCGAGTACTCAGTGTTGTGGTGCTGAGATATTTTCAAAGGCACTGAGTAAGGAGGAGTAGGAAAACAGTAAACTCTCATGCAGTGTTAATCACATAGAGGCAAAAGTACAAATTCTGACTGTATGACAGTATGACTGTGCTGACAGAGTATAGTACCATGTGGAGATGTGGACAGAGTAATGATGACAATGAGTCTGCAAGAGACAGAAGATCAATTCAAAATGTACACTGTATCTGTCACAGAACACAAGAGTACAAGTACGAGTACAGTAGAAGCTATGACTGAGTAACAGTAAGCTTAGATAGAGAACACACGTGTGATGATATAAAGCACCGACTGTAACTCACAAAACACTTTTTCAGATTTATAAGATTCAACTGTGTGTGTGTGTGTGTGTGAGTTCGTACACATTCAACTAATGTTATGCATGATTATGCAAACTAAGTAGAAGTTGATTATCCTACAAGGCCCGAACACGGGCGATGAAAGCCGACCACAGCCGGCCCTTCCACTTGAGGAAAGGGAAGAGGGCTGGGAGCCCCTCGGGGACGAGCGGCCTGACGAGGAGCTGCATGAGGGGGGCCGGCCGAGGGTCATATGGAAATGGAGCCAATAGCGGATATCCAACTGACTCCGGCAGGAGGGCTTGATTCCCCAGACCGGGAAATGCTTCTCATAATAGAGACTCAGGAACAAGCACATGAGGCGCGATGCGAGTCGTCCACAGGGACGGGAGGGGAGCACGCCCCCCCCTTAGGCGAAGTAAGCGAAGTGCACGGGACGAATTCCATACACGAACTCTGGGAGGCCATGCAAAACATGGACCTTGGGGAAATCCCCGTTGTAGTACGCTGAAGCCATGCCACAGCGGACCGCGCAAGAGCACCAGGCGAGAGAACCGGACAGGAAAAGGGAAAAGGACAGAAAAGCTTGGGCGGCGAGCGAGAAAGCCCTAAGAAAGAAAGAGCTAATGAATGGGCAGGCCTACCTAAGCGGAGTAGGGGCCAAGGTCACGGCCCCGCCTCCAGAGCTGCTCACGGACAAAGCCAAGTTTTTTAACGAGTTCAAGCTCCTACCGCCCAGTCTGTGGGCATTGATCGTGCGGTGCAGGCATGGCACTCGCATGACGGCAGCAAGGAAACACCTCCTGTGGTGAGTGAAACACAAGAGCCCCGGCTGCGCACTCTGCGGGGGCAGGACCAGCCCAGCCCACCGGCGGGGAGGGGGATGCGCCCACCAGACGATCGAGAATATGGCCACCTCCAGACACAATGTCGGGACGATAAGGGTGTTCGAGGCCTTGCGCACCGGCCGGACGGGGGTGAGGCCAATGTGGATCGCACACCACTTCAGGACTTGATAGGCACAGCGAGGGCTCGAGACGGAAGCCTTTTGTTTGCACTCCGCAGCGGACCGCGCAGGCGAGGCGGTGAAGACCACTTGGGGCCATGACCCGCCGCACAACATCCCACACTTCGTCGACATCGTCATGATAAGAGGGGCCGAGGACGTTAGGGATGCCCCGCCAGGTCACCAGATGCGACACAACAAGTGCACGTGGACGAGGTCCAGCCCATAGGCGTGGCGTTCACATGCGACACAAGATGGCACAAGGCACTGCACGACAAGATTACCAAGTCCGAGCCCTTGGTCCAGACACTGAGGGCAAAGAAGTACACAGTGTTCCTCCATCCGGTGATCTTTGGAGTCACGGGGTCAGTATACGAACACACTGAAAGGGCCCTGACTGAGACTTGGGCTTCAAGAAGAAAGAAGCTAGGACTCTATTGAAGGCGATACACGGAATCTCTACAGAGTGGGCGACAAAAATGCTGATGGCGCACAGCAAGGCCGAGAGGGAAAAGACAAGCAAAAGTAACAAAAGCCGCTGTGAGGAAAGGAAACAAGAAAAGGGGCAGGTGTAGCGCGCCTACGAACAGCACGCTTCTGCTAGGAAGAGTCACAGTTTTTTCTTTTCTTTTTCTTTGAGTCTTGCAATAGTTAGTTTCACGCAAATTTCGGCAGCCAATTCTTTCGCTAGTCCGACGTCAGAAGATGCCGCATTTTTTGGGACACGTCGGTCCACGTCGGATCAGCTACCGATTTGCCCAATTCGCTCGTGAGAATTGCCTTCAATTCGCTCGCGCGAGGCCAAATTCGAACGAATGAAAATGAAAATGATGTTCGGCAGCGAATGAAAACTCAATTCGGCAGCGACTCAGTTCGGTCAGCTCACTGTACCTATTGAATATTCCATTCAGACCCAACCAAAATTGGCGCTCGTAGACTTTGCCAGTAACATCGGACTTTTGCAACAAGATGGATATTTTACGTCCACGTCGGCCTAGCGAAAGAATTGGCGGCCGAATTTTGCGTGAAACTCTCTAATAGGGAAGAAAGTTCCAAGCCCAGAAATGAGTCGAGCAGCGCGCGCCGTGTCAAACTATGCCTAAGAAGCATACATTGAGAGCTGAGCCGGCTTGAGCTTTCAATAGATTAGTGCATTAATATTTCCAGCATTGCATATGAATACAAACTTGGCTAATCCTGACGAGAAACAAAGTCTAATTGCACTTTGCAGGCAAACTAACGGTACAAGCCACGTATACCGTCACCTCACCTACTAAAGTCGATATCAATTACGAGCAATCAACTCTGGTGGGCCGTCCCGCACTTAGTCTTCACCCTTGAATGTCTCTTCAACCCTGCCAATGACAATTTGACATGCCAATTATTTGAGTTGAATTATGGATCCTTCTGTTGATTTATATTCCTGCGACTACTCATTCACCCATTCGTGTTGAAAGCATTACCACATGGCTCTTACTGTATGGCCTCACCATATGGCCATTTCCATATGGCTACTACCCATACCATATGGATACTATCCATACCATATGGCATGGTATGTGACGCTGCAGGTTCCAGAGCAGCTTGATGCACTATTCAAAAAGAACTTTGACTTGCTCCTCGCAATCTTCAACCCGGAGGGCTGGTTGGAAATTGTCTACTTGGATGATGCTCACAGAATTGGTGAGTGTAGAGTGTTTATGACAAACCATGTTGCTCAGCCATTGGGCGAGGTTTTGCTTGCCTTTCCATGTTGTGCAACTTTGCAACGTGCCAGACCTAATGCGACGATCAGTGTGACCTGCTTTCCCTGGAATTCTTTCAATCGATGGCACAAATTAAATCACATTTTTTTGGTGTTTGACTTTTATCGGTGAAGACTAGGGTACACGAATGCACCCACATGCATGCGATGGTGGGACCCATCACGGCAAAAAGCAAAAGGGATGCATCGGGCGCAATTCTTCCAGCGAGCATCGTCCCAAATGTAGGTCTCTCAAATTTCTTGTCTAGATTTATCCTAATTAACGCGCAGCGCTTCCCAGAATTTCCCCAAGTGTGTGCATTGGATGCTTCATATATTCATGTAACCATGTCAGACTTGATGACATACACAACAGCTTGTATACACCCCGACAATTTCACAACAAATTCGTAGGCAACTTGCCCATGTTGTTGCAAAACTGACTGATTCTTGTATATGGCAGCATTTATCATTTCCCCATGTACTTCGGTAAGGGATTTATGAGTGTTTTGATATGTTTTGGTGGACACTATTAACCATGAATGACGATGAGCAAGCTCTCATTAAATCCATTCCATTTATGGGCTGGCCTTAAGCAAGTTGGATGGGTCTTTGTTTGGACTTCGCAGGATATGACGATAAGGGGAACATTTTTGTGCTGGAGAAGATGTGAAATTCGTGACCATCTGGACACACTTTGTTTTCAAACCTGTATGATATCAAGGGATAAGTCCGTTTGGGTATTAGACTTTGACTTTGCATTAAAGCCCAGGTTGGACGTGGAGGCACTCATTTCAATCTAGTTTGAGTGGAGGTTCTCAATTGCAAACTAGAGAGTGGGATTGGGCGTAGGGACTTCATCTAATCCTAATGAGTCACGGGCGCTTCAAGTTACCAAGATCGGAATCACGCATTTTGTGTGGGAGTTTGTGCTCACCATATTCTCCAGCCTACTATTGTGCTATTCTAAACACTGAGTGTCCCATATTACACTTCACAAATTGCTTGCTGCACAATGTGTAAACTTCTTATCCCAACTGAGCTAGGAGGTGGGGCGTAAGGTCCGCCCTCAAGCGGACCGGGTAATGGCATGTATAAGAAACATGTCCGGGAAAAACATGAAACCATGCATTGTGAGGATAACATGTACCTTCCCATGTGGTTAGGTACTTCGTTGATAATGGATACTTGACTCGGGTGAATAAAGTGAGATAATTAATCGATATATACCATCGGTGAAGAAATAGGTGCCAGGGATGTGTGATTGACGTGTCACTGTTCGGTCATCGGGAACACTAGTACTAGTTGTAGTAGGACTGATACTCGTAGGGTAGCGATATTCCCCCCCCCCACCTGTACGTTCACGTACCCCCTATAAACGATCATAAACGCTGCTCGCATGCATGCGCTCCCAGCCGACGCACCGAAGGTGCCAACATCATTATGACAGCGAAGCCCACTCGTCGCTGACGCCGCTTCGCGTCGCGGGGGCTCCGCCCCCGCTCGCGCTCGCGCTTGCGCTTGCTTCACCAGTTTATTGCGATGTGTCCGATGTAGGTATCTCGATATGAGATCTGTCTCGTGTTTGGGCTGCGACAACGCGAGCGCGATGCACAATACGACGAAGGGGCCGGGCACCCCGGTATATCGGGTATATCCGCCCTCCCTCAAAGGCCGATGCCGACCCAAGCGAAGCGACCCAGCCGCCGCGCGAGCTGAAGGGGGGAGCGGTGTGTGTGTGTGGGGGAGTCAGACCCCCCTCGATAGGGTTCGGCGACTCCTCGATGAGGTCGCTGACCGCCGGATAGGGCTGGATGACCTCCCGAGCATGGTCGATGCCCGCTTGATGCGCATTGAGGGTTTAGGGTTGTGGTGCATGATAATGAAACGCCCGAACCACAACCCTAAAACCTCGAAGTGATTGAGGTTTAGGGTTATCGCACATTGGTCCCGACTTTCGAACCTAAACCCTAAACCCTGAACCCTACGAAATCGAAAATCGAAAACTCGAAAACTCGAAAAATCTAAAACCATATCGATTTGCCCTAACTACACCCTAAACCCTAAACCCTCAACCCTGAAGCGTTAAACCCTAATGCGACCCATGTATACCACGCTCGAATCGATCGATATGCGCGATCGATCGATGCGATCGACACGATTTTTGAAGGGATAAAGCTCCTTGTAGATGCACCTTCGGTGCGATGAAACGCAACCCCAGTTTATACGATATCCGATACTCTTGCCATCAGGAGTTCAGACGAGCCGCGCTTCGCGCGGCCGCGAATCGATTCGAGGGTCGCGTTACAATATCGGCTGATGCACTCGTCTGAACGTCTGAACCTCCGCGCTCCGCTCCGGGGCCTGCTGAAATCTAAAATGTTACAAACCCTAAGTGTTTCCGCGGCTCTATTTTGGTCCGGAGGCTCTGCAAAAGAGAGTACTGTAGATATCCGATAACGCGGCCGAGCTGGATCCACCGAGCACCGACTCGAGCCCTTTTGACTCGCGCTCCCAGTCATGTTCCTGTTCATGTTATTGTGCCACATCGGACTGGGACCTGACCCTTGCATGCTGCGAATGCGTTTTCGAATGAGCTGAGCCATAACCCCGTCATAATCCGATTGATAACGGGACCAGGTTTCGGCGAACCTGTTTATATCGTCAGCACAACAGGCGAAAATAACTAATCGTGAAGGTATCGAGCAGATTACTCTGGGGGCCAGAGGTTGGCAGCGCGCGACGCGATCGAGCTGGGCATACTACAGGTGAGAGTTCTTAATGAGGCTGCCAACCGCTGGAACTTCCTGCCAAAAACGTCAATACCGCTGATATTTTGGCTACCTTTTCCCCAGAGAGAACCTCCAAGGCAAACGTTTCTGCGAAGCTCATACCGTCCGCCAAGGATTATGCTCAGGAGGTCTACGTTGATAATTTCGTTCTTATACCGCTTTGCACATATCTGGTATCGTCGCGTTGAGTTTGAAATTGTTTAAGGCCCTTGGTAGAAGTACCCCTTTGGGGGATTCGTTGCGACGAAAAGCGCAGTTGTGGTAGCCGGTATGAGCTGGCATGCGCGGCTGGGTGTGAGCAGATTTTCCCCAGACCTTGTCCAAGGTTTGTAGGGCAAGATTTTCTTGCACCCGTCAGTATTTCACGTGGTTTGTTGTTTGTTTGCAGGTTCCAAGACTTTTAAATTTACCAATAAACTTCTCTTTATCTTCAGGTACTTATGCCGAAAAGAACCCGTGAAGTGACCCCGATCCGGCTGCCTCGTGGCGGTGCGCTCGGCGCGCTCGCAGTGGTCATCGTGTGCCACCCGCGGCGCGCTCTCTTCCCCCCCAAAAGAAAAGCGGTCCACGCCTGGACGCTTTCTCCTGGCGCCGTGGGGAAGGGCACGGGCGAGCACCTCTCGTGCTCACCCTGTAGCGACACGAGCACAAGGGCGGCGCCCCTTGTCTGCGTGTGGCGATGCGTCCCATCGCTGGGCGCCATCTCGCCCGGAGCGTCGGCCACACAGGCCTCAGCAGCGACCCTCACGTGGGTGTTGCGCTCCGCGCTCGTCGCCGGGGCACGCGTGTGTTGTGTGACGCTCCCAGGCCCGCTCATCTCCTCTCCGAAGAGCCTCGATGGCGCCCGGTCGCCGTGCACACGCTGCGCGCCACCCCTAGGCACCATGAGTATGGCGTGCCTGGTGGGGCAGCTGCGCGTCACGCGGCCCG
>LGRX02011671.1:0-15207 GCA_001247695.2 Cymbomonas tetramitiformis | reverse complement strand
AAAACCGGTGATCTCTGCAACGCTGGAGGAACTGTCGAACATGCTTCACATGACTGTCAAAATCTGGACTGTATACGATAGTGTCGTCCATGAATAAGACAAGGAACTGGTCGATGAAGTCGAAAAATGCCCGATTTCCTACACGAAGTGCTGTTGCAGGAGCATTGGTCAATCCGAAAGGCATAACTGTCCATTCATAAGAGCCGTATCTGGTGCGAATAGCAGTTTTATGTATATCATCCGGATGAATGGGGATTTGGTGAAAGAACTGGTTGAAATCAAATCTACTGAACCATCTTGATCCCTTCAGCTGCTCTAATAGGGTGTCATGTGGTGGTAGTGGATACGTGTCCTTGATGGTGATGTTATTCAGGGCACGATAATCACAACACATCCTCCACTTCCCCCCTGGCTTAGGAGCGAAAATGATTGGGCATCCATATGGCGATGATGATGGACGAAGGATACCCAACTCGACATATTTGATGATTTGCCGTTTGAGTTCCTCCATCATGGGTGCTGGAATGGTGCGGACTGGCTGTGAAGGAGGCTTATGTCCAGGTTCGATGTCGATTCTATGATATCCACCTTCAAACCGCTCTGGCCTATGACCAGCCGGAAGATCCTCTTGGAAAACGTCCGAAAAGTCTTCTCTCACTTGATCACGTGCTGCTG
This sequence comes from Cymbomonas tetramitiformis, assembly GCA_001247695.2. Lineage (NCBI taxonomy): Eukaryota > Viridiplantae > Chlorophyta > Pyramimonadophyceae > Pyramimonadales > Pyramimonadaceae > Cymbomonas > Cymbomonas tetramitiformis. The sequence goes on along the minus strand of LGRX02011671.1, from coordinate 14,532 downwards.
TGACCTCGGGGTCTTCCATTGTGGTGTCTGAGTCTGATGCTGCAAAGACCAATTCACCATCGACCTCGGAGAGGAAAAAGAGATATGCTACGGCTTCTTCAGCCGAACCACTCGATCGAATGCGACGGAGATGTTTCCTCATAGTGGTGGCACTGACCAATTCCATTTCAGGAAGGCCATCTGAGTCTGGAGTCTGCTCAACTCTGGACAATACTGTGCGAATACTGGAGCCTGATGAATGCTTCCTAGTGATCGTCAGTTTTTTGGTCTGAAAGTCAATATGTGGATTCCTCCTCTCCAACCAATCTTGACCCAGAATGACAGTGAATGGTTTCATGTCAATGATGTAGAGATCTACTGAATCCTTATACTTGCCCAGGGTGAATGTAGCATTGGGAAGATAGGATGTGCATGGTAGTTGGCTTCCTCCAGCCAATCCCACTGAAAATGATGAAGAATCTGTGGGAGGTATACCAAGCTGAGCAGCGAACTGTCTGTCGATGAAAGACGATGTGGCTCCTGGATCAACCAAAATGTGAGTATTCTGTCCATGGACTTTCCCCTTATACAGCAACAGCTTTTTCTGCGATTTCAGCTGTGCTGTCTGAGATTGCATCTGTGCGATGTTTTCTGTGGGATTATCCATCTGCTGAAACTGTAGTGTCAGTCTGGATAGGACTTCCTCTGAAATACTCTCAATCCGGCCACTTGCTTCAGTGGCACTTTCTGGCTGATCTACCCTCGGGGTACTCTCATCACCGGTACCTGCGCAGTACCCTGAGAGTTTCCCTGGGAAGCTGGAGCTGATGGAACTGGATCTGGAGTTGCAACTGCTGCATTGATGCTGTGCTGACTCTTCAGTTCCTTGACCAAGGTGTTGATCGTATTGATGAGTTTGCCAGACCCATCCTTAGCACCCTGATTCTTCTGTGGTTGTCTCTGATTCTGAAAAGGATTCTGAGCTGGTGGCTTGCCTTTGATCTGCTTTCCATCATTGGTAGTGGTGGCCCAACAATCCTTCTCGATGTGACCTGGTCGATCACAACGATGGCAAGTCTTATTCTGATTCTGTTTCTGTGATTGTCCTTTTCCTTTTCCTTTGCCCTTGCCTTTACCACCTTTTCCTTTGTTCCGATTCTGATTGGAGTTCTGGCTGCCACTCTGATTCCAATTCCGATTTCTGTTGGATCTGTCATATGGCTTCTGGCCACGTCCTCTGCCTTTATCCTTCTTGGCTGGACCTCCAGATGACTGCTCCTTCTGACCCCGATAGTGAAGGGTTTCTGATTGCTTTGAGTGAATGACGTAGTTCAAATCAAGCAATATCTGTGTGGTTAGTGACCACGACATATTATTCCTTTCTGTTTCTGTCAGGAATCGTAAATGAAACTGTCTGCGAAGTTCCGGATCTACACTGTTGACGAATCTGTCCTTTATCAACACATCTTCCAGTTCAACTGCTGCCAGTGCAGCCAGTGAAGTGAATGTGCGTAGATAATCCGAAAAAAGTCTGGTTTTCCTGTTTCAGTGACATTAGGTGTTTTTTAGCCACTGATCTTTTATGGGGGTTACCAAACTGTCTGAGGAAAATCCCTCTGATTCCTGCAAATGTGGCATCTGGTTGATTTGCCACGACCTGGAAATAGTGTCTGTCGTTATTCTGAATGAGAGTAAGAAACACTGTGATCAAATCCTTATCATTGACACCTGGATAAGTGAACTGGAAATATCTGTCCACTGTTTCCAACCAGACCTCTGCGTCCTGTCCTGATTTGAATTCCCTAGGTGGCGTCATTTTCACCTTGGGGACCAAACTGGGTGGAGCTGGTGGAGCGGGTGCTGGTACTGTATCTGCATCTGGATCTACAAAGACCATCGGAGGACTGTCTGCTGTATACTCTGCTTCTGGTGCCCGAGGCTCATTGGCAGGATCCTTGTACCGGCTCATATCTGGTTTCATGCGACTGACATTGTCATAATAGCCTATGTGGTCATATCTGGTTAGTGTATCGGCATAACCAGCGATCCACTTTGGAACCTTAAACCGACTGTATGCATCGTATGAACCAAGTATGTCGAAAAACCAAGTCGAATGATCTGGGTTGATATCAGGAATCTCATGCTCTTCCTCTTCGATAGTAACCATCTAAAACAAAACACAGCACAAAAATACCTTCAGCTAATTGTCTAACTGAGTGTGTGTGATTTATATGTTATATATGGTATATCTGTATATTATGATGAGGTTATGCATGTACATATATCCACCTTCTTCCCCCCTCAAGGAAGTGTGTGATACAGTGGCAGTTGTCAATTGCCAATACCTCATTCAGCATGCATTCCTTATAGGAATCAGCTGTTACAGTTTTAGGGTTGCAGCCCTACAGTCCTTGGGTTGTAGCCCTGCAGTTTTTGGGTTGTTGCCCTACAGTTTTAGGGTTGTTGCCCATAGTATTATCATGTCTATGATGATTTAGCATGATATAATAATGCCAAAAAAACGAAGTTTTTCCAAATAATGGCGGCATTTTAGGGCATGTGTGGTTACAGTGGCCCTATTACTCAATATAGTGTTTAGGGTGTTACTTGATATCAGTAACCCTAATACAGGTAAAAAATAAGCAGTATAACGTTTTTGCAAAGATTTTTAAGCAAAACTGCATTCAGTACCTAAGTGAATGTTAGGTGATTTTCAGAGGGTACGTTATACCCCTGACACACACATTCAAATATTAGGGTGTTACAGGGTGATACACGTGTTATGTCTTTCAGGGATTGTTATTTGATAGATAAATATCCATTATAGCTAAAAAAAATCAATCCCGAATTTGCAAAAGATTACACGTATTGTATTTTGACCGATTTTTCGTTACAGCCAATATGTTCACCCCTATATATTACACACCTAATATCTAGGGTGTTACACGAGATATGACATGTGTCATTATGATTTTCTCATACCTCAATAGGTATAAAATCATATTATCAAATAAAATAGGGTCCGATTTTCAATTTTCAAATCTATCGCAAACGGATTTTACCCATTTTGGCCGTTTTTGGCTATATATATATATATATACATATCTCTGTGTGTGTGTGGACTGCAAAGTACAGAAGCACTGCAAATCACTTCACCTTTGCACATGACAAATTTCATGGCATAAAAGTGAATTATTCTGCATATCAACATCTGAGGTTGATCACATTTCTGGGTTTTACCGATTGAAACCCATGGAGGCAAATGTACTCTCTGGTGATATTTAAGATATATCAACTGTAAATGAATTCACAGTTGTGTCAGATCCTAAGATATATTTGGATGTATACAACGAGTATATCAAGTGATATCTCTATGTTCAAATACATCTGGACACTGCTAGATGTAATCTAAGCAGTTTTTACACAACACATTGTTTGTGTGTATGTATGTCCACAACCACCTTTTGTCAATTCATGTATGGTTGCTGATCTGAGTTGGTACATGCATGTGAAGTGATCATCTGTATCAACTGTCAGAATGCAATGTAGATATTGATGTTGCTCCAGCGATAGTGTGTGGAATAACGAGTGGACTGCACCCAACAATTACCAGCTGTTTAATGGGTGCAGTATCTTGCCTTCGGGTCTGGAGATAACTCCATCCAGCCCTACAGCATGTTGTTTGATCCTGTTCCCTTATGTATCGCCATCGCTGACACTTCCACGCACATGTGTTTGGAAGTGGGATCTATGTATTATGTATTGATACAATACTTAATCATTACACTTGGAGTCAGTGTATTGTCAATCATGTATAATGAATGCTAGTGTTTGTGCAGTGTATAGTACTGCTGATTAGTACTATTGTGTGTGTGTGTGTGTTTACTTACACACACTTTGCAAGATCTTTATGGATATCACAATATCCTAACAACCTATCATGCAGATTGTCAGCATACCACGTACTGATTACATCTAACATGATATATATAGTTTAGGGATTGTTGTAATTCCATGATAATCTCATTACGAAATGAGTTAATGATAGATTTTACATGAAGCTCAAGTGAGCATTCCTTCAAGTAATCCACCATAGAATGTACATGTTACCTGGAGAGCATCTCGGCTCCACCAGGGCACGACAAACTAATTATGGTGTTTAGATTACTGTCAGGCACCCTTTGCAACATGGATTCGAATATAGCATTCACTGCAATATGCTTATGCTCTGATAAGAGAATAGTTATTATTCTTACTTGAGTAGTGATCAAGCTGTAGTATATAAAAGTATGTAACATTTACAATATTGCAATCATTCAGAATAAAATGTGTGCATGATATAGAAGTATATGCACTGTGTATTAATGATTGCTGTAAGTGAAATGAGTGTATGTGTGTGTGTGCTGATCTGCACACACATGTTGTGCACAAATCACTGTGCTGCTGATAAGTATAATGCTGATGATCAAAAGTATTTGTGTGGTCATCAGAACATTGGAATCTGCTGCATGGTATAGTTGCATGGTATAATAATGCATGGTACATCTCGCTGCATGCGATGGATAGTATATGCTGCAAGTGTGCGTGTGTGTGTGTGTGATATGGCTACACACACAACATATAGTACACAGACATGTGATTGCACAGCGTCCATATTTATCTGATTTCATCTACTTATATGTGTGTGTGTGTGGCTACACACACAGCATATGATGCACACCCATATGATTGCAACTTGTATGTAAATCTGCCAGTGAATGGATAAACATCATCTCTTATGTGCAAGCATCACAGATTTTAAGTAGCATGCTGCATATATGTATACCATCATCGCGCGTCATCCGATCATGATAAATCTAGCAGGTGTGTATATATCCTGTCAAGCAAAATCATCATGCGCGCGTAGACGAGTGATTTTTGCAACCATTTGAAATGACGAGATTTTGATGCGTACACTGCACTGAAAATTAGTGCGAGTAGCGATTTATCAAAGTCGCTGATGTGCGCGCTGCAAATAGTGAACATATCTCTGTCGCAGGTATGTATGGCATATGATATGAATGCCATTTCGTGTACGGAACATACACTGATGACGATTTGTTCATCTGCGCGTCAGTATGTCGCATGTCGTGCAATTTTGCGAATGATAGCAGCGCATATGTGCGATCTGTATGCTGTATGCACACCTTGTTGCGCTGTTATACTCTGACGGTGATTATGCGAGCGTAAGCGTTAGCGACGGTATCTCCTGCGCACTTCGTCCGGTGTTTATTCCGCAGCGAGTGTAGTTATGCGATATATGTCTTATATGTGCGACTGCGAACGCCTGTATGTATACGCGATCCGCGAACCTGTTGCACACACAAAAATACAATATATCTCTATTTGCTGCACTGCACACTTAGGTCCTCGTTCGTCGCGTGGACGATTAGAATACCACTCTTAAGGGTTCGCTTGGAAGCGATATGATATATGATATATAGCGAGGCTATTATGGAACGTTAATAGCTCACGCAGCGTCTGTGTGGATATGAGTGCAGTGCTTCTTCAGAAGTGACTGCTGTAGCCCAACGCTACCTCATTTTACGCAATGCCCCGCATCTCATAGATGCCACCACAATTGGGTTGTGAACCCAAGGCATTGGTTGAACAATCAGTATCGGCTGAACGAATAAGCCATATGATACTCGCATGCTTGTTCAGAACATGCTAGAAGCGAAGATGAGTTTTCTCCGAACACTTTCGGTTCTTCAAGACTTCATCTTGCTTTGTCATCTCGATGCCACAACCTGGCCTCTCGATGACAGGTGTCACTCAAGGTGAGTGAATGACAAATGGTATGACTGTACATGTCATAGTCGACCGTACTGACGACTGTCATAAATGTATGACGCGACTCGACCTGTACAGTCATGATCGACCATACTGTCGACTGTCATAATAATATATGACATGACCGACTGTCATAATAATATATGACATGACATGACATGGTATGACAGGTATGACACGTATGACACATATGTCATCGGTCATAACCCTGACAATGACGGTCCGGTTTTTTTCAGCCTTGCGACCCACGTACGCGTAAGACCCGAACCCTGAGAGCCGGCCTGCATTTCGAACCTCCCCACCCTGCCCCCCCGCCAACCACCCCAAAAGTATTATTTCGCCACTCTTCTAGTGTGTTGGGACACCTCGCGCGCCGCACGAATCGAAGCGGTTCGCTCGCTACGCCCTGCTCCGTCAGCGCAACCATGCTCGGGCCACACCCCCTCCAATGCCCCCACCTACCACGGTCTACATCAACAACCTTTTGCACTAGAATTAGGGGTGTGCCGAGCCTCCATGTGGCAAGGCGCGGTAGTCCCACATCCCACCTGATGTCCTTCGTCATCCCCACCATGCATCTTGCCTTGGCCATCGAGCTACACGCCGCTACAGCACGCCAACTGCACCCTACCTGTCGTCCCACCAATTCTGGGGGGTGGACCGTCATAGAGATATCCTGCCCTAGCCCCCCTTCGAAATCGGCGGATCCATGGGGCTCCAAGCCACCCCAGCGGTCGAGTGACCCTTCAGGGCATGTGTTACATTGTTTTCGATGCACATGGCACCACGAGACCGAGTTTGGATTCATTGGCCATATCTCTATGACGGTCCGGTTTTTTTCAGCCTTGCGACCCACGTACGCGTAAGACCCGAACCCTGAGAGCCGGCCTGCATTTCGAACCTCCCCACCCTGCCCCCCCGCCAACCACCCCAAAAGTATTATTTCGCCACTCTTCTAGTGTGTTGGGACACCTCGCGCGCCGCACGAATCGAAGCGGTTCGCTCGCTACGCCCTGCTCCGTCAGCGCAACCATGCTCGGGCCACACCCCCTCCAATGCCCCCACCTACCACGGTCTACATCAACAACCTTTTGCACTAGAATTAGGGGTGTGCCGAGCCTCCATGTGACAAGGCGCGGTAGTCCCACATCCCACCTGATGTCCTTCGTCAGGGATTTGTATGAATTCTGCCTGGAGAGATTGCGGTTTGCGAAGGACCAAGGATCCAACCGGCGCTCGGCATTTGGGCAGCGGTTCTTCTTTTTGGTGGAGGATGGCGATGTCGACGAGTCGGGCCAGGGCTTCAAGACGGTGGATGGCACTTTGGCGTTGCACTCGGTGCGGGCGGGAGTTGGCCTAATGGTTGGGTTGAAGCGTGATCGTCCATGTTATTGCGATTATTGCTACGCACAATGTGAGCACCCGCAACCGGATAGTGAAGGGTGCCATTATAAGAGTCATGTGGATGAATGGGTGCCTTTCACGATGGTGGCGGAGGCGGTAGGGGAAGAGCGGCGAACGAGGATGCGTGCAGCGGAGCAGGCGCACGACGTGGCGCAAGTGGAGGTTTCACGAGGAAGCATCTTTGCACGCTCATCGGGGGGAGATGAGAACCACCAATATTATTTGGTGAAGGCGCTAGGTGGAGTGCATCAAGTGCTAGACGCGGACGGCATCAAGGACGACTACTACACACCGGGTGTGGGGGGGAGTGCAGGGGCAGGAGTGCATGCTACCCCTGGCGAGTTCGTTGTTGAAGGCAGATTTTTGGAATGGAGGGATGAAAGCACATGCACGGAGTACTTTGTAGACAATAGCAGAAAATGTTTGACGTACTCACATCATATAGTGTGTGTGGAAGTGGCTCTGAGGAAGCGCAAAGTAGGCAGGCAAGACTACTTGATAGTACCGGAGGCGGAGCATCAACGTATCCTAGCTGCACTTGTGTAACTTAATCTTTGATGGGTTATAATGGTCCAATATGCTTGCAATCATAATTGGCTACTGCCCAGTGGTACTAGTCATAGTACCAGAATCGAATCTGGTACTATCACAAGTACCAAAACGCTAGAATTTTTTTTGATGTCCTCCTCCATCCTGATGGTGATATCCATGATATACCATTACCTTAACGACCCAAACTGAGTTGTATTATGCCCCATTGGTCCATAGGTTACGTGTAACCCTCCCAGTGGATGCATATTGCCAACAAGGTGGAGTTTTGTGTTACACAATGGTGTCTCACTTGTCTTCGAAATCATGGCGCTACTTTCGGATTTCTTTTTGAACAGACTTGGGATTCTATTCAACCCAGCGATGGCTCAAATTGAAGCTGTATAACATGGTCAATGATGGATGTGAGCATGGGGCAGTTGGCATACTGCCCGTCGCTGAAACTGCGACATGCTAAACATCCCATCTCCACCAAATGGTCCAACTCAAGGTTCCTTAAGTATGAGGGCTATCGTCGATTTTGGAGCCTAGTCGTGGCACTAAAGCTACGAAATAAGTATATCATAACGTCGGATCGCCTCACCAGCGTTTATGACATCAAAAGTAAACCCATATATCGATTTTTCAAGACCTTTACATGCATGAGAAGTTGCCGTACTTGGACTCTACACATGGAACTTAAGTACGAAACCGCTCCCGATATTACTACAAAAAATGCTGAGAGGCCAATTTATCACACCCTTGGGTGTTATCGAATCCCAATACTGGCGTTAAAGACGTTCAAATGGCACAACGCATGACGACCACTTAGGATACATCCCAATAATGAAATGTGACATCATGCATGCCACCTCGTGGCCACATAGCGTGCCCTTTTAAGTCACCGCGCGCTTGGTACTTGTGTCAGTACCAGAAAATTTAATTAATTTTATGGCGTCACACCCCCCAAAAGCACACCGCACATACACATACCTAAAGTTTACGAGAGTACTTTAGGTATGTGTACCTAACTCTGCTAGACTTTAGGTTCAGGGTTATTATTATGGGCTCTGATAGCCCCTAGCCTGACCTGTCACTGATCGGAACCGTGACTCCGCTAGTAGCTAGGATGACAGTACAGTAGTACTGTACTGTCAGTCATTATTTCGTATTATCCGGGTTTCCGAGATGCATGATAAAAGCACTCGGCCGGACTGTTTATGGAGCTTAGCCAGTTCGTTTTCACCGAGCGGAACACCTGTTCTCGCAGGTTATGCGCGTCACCACTTTCCCGGTAATTCTGATGGCACAGCGCCTAGCTGTTGCCATGATTGGCTAAGTTTTGACACAGAGATGGGGTGGGCGCCCCCTTAGGCAGTGGTTTACTTTTCGCGGTATGGCCTCTCTTTGAAGTGGAGATCAGTTTTCGAGCATTTTTTCGGCAGCAGTATCGTCGCTCGCTATGGCTTATTTTTACGTTTCACCTGGCCGGTGGAGAGGGCATTCCGCGTATTGTGGGTCGCAACCACTTTTAGCCAATCGGCTCATGACCTGTTTGATGTTGTTTTTATTGCTGAGACTTCTGCAGGAGTTGGCCGCTGCATCCACTGGTCTATCTACTGCCGCAACTCTAGCCCACACTCCCCATCTCAACGTCATTTTGATAATGGATACGCCAGTCAGACCACGTACACGCGCTTGGGCGCGTAAGTTAGCAACTATTTTCGATGATGTTGGGGCACTAAACTCGGCTACCCCTACAACGCCGCATTTGGCTTCGGCTGACGAGTCGGCTGCGGCTGCAACACTCGTGCAGCGGTTGCGCAAAGATTCTTTTGATGTTCAATGCGCAAAGACAGCAGCAACTAAGGTTTTGGGAGACAAGACGGCAAAATTTCATGGCAGTGAGTCGTCGGCTTCGGACATTTTTTCACAGCTGATCTCCGAGATTAAGCAGCTTTTCACGTTGCAATCACAGGCATTTGCACCCCTGTTTGAGCTGACTGCTGCTGATGTCCCTGTCATGCCTGCTGCCAATGAGCTCCTGTACTCTGTGCTGTTGCTGCTGACTGCGCCAGGGTCTCCTGCCCGTAATTGGGTAGAGGCTTCTGGAGCCGATGTTCCTGCTGATGGCAAACGTGCCACCCTCGAGGTGGTGCGTATGCTTGCTGATGATTCGACTCCATTCGAGTCTTTTGCTGAGCTGCTTGAGGTGAGAATCTCGGATGAGAATGACCCTGACTCTGGCATTCGTCTTTTTAACAGTTGTCTTCGGGATGCACGGCGTCTGCAGACGCTGCCCGAAGACGCTGTTAAGAGACAATTCCTCTCTGCTCTATCTGGGCCGGCTTACGCCACGCTGGTTGACTCGTTTGCTCGAGCTGACCAGCGTGCGGCTGTAAGTCTGCTCACCCTGCAGGCACGCGTGCGCGAGCAGTACCGCTGCGGGCGGCTCTCGGGCAAGCGCACTGCGGGGCGCCCCATGTCTGTAGCATCTTGCACCACTGACACTGGCCTGGCTTCGGCCATTGAGCGGCTCAGTGCTCAGTTGGTCAAGTTGCAGCGGGATGTGGATTCCCTTAAGAGGGGTGGCTCCAAGCCGCCCCTGGGAAGCACACTCCGCGCAATTTCCACCGACCTGGAGTGCAACCACTTGCTCATTCCGCCTCTAAGGAGGTGGCTTTTGACAAGCGGTCTGGCACCTTTGTCCCAACGTGCAGGCACGAGAAGTGCCGCGCCGTTGGGTCAAAGCATTGGCTCAGTGAGTGTCCTCACAAGGACACTCACCCGTTGTCCATCTCGGCATCCTACTGCCAAGCCGTCGAGTCTTATGACTCCGACGTGCTTGCCCTTCGTTTTCAGCGGTATTATGACGCTGGGGATGAAGGGTCCATGGAGCACTTGTGTGCTCTCGTGGGGCAACCTGAAATCTGTGAACTGTCTGCACACTCCTTTGCTCTAGAGCCTACGGCTCTGCAGCAGTTCAAGGATGCTGCTGCCTCTGCTGAGTCTGCACCTGCTGAGCATCTCTCTATTGGCCGTGTTGCATTTGCTGCGGTCAGCGGTCCGCTTGCTGGTGGTGTTGCTGAGCCGACCACTGACAAGCAGCTGCTGCCGAAGGCCTCTGCACCTGTGCATGGTGAGCCGGTTGACTTGCATGAAGTCAACCGTGCCACCTTTGTGCCGCCGTCTGCCTCTCTGTCTCTCGGCCCGATGGCTCCTGCTGACAGTTCTTTCAAAACATTCAACACTGTCCACCCTGACTGGTTTGACATTGACCCTGAGCCTGTTGATGTCTGTGACTCCGATGATGATGGGGAGGGCTCCAACTACCCTCCTGGTGTCTGCCTGACTGAAATTGAGGGGGGTGCACCGCCGACGACTGCAGCGTTTCGGCGGTTCGGAGTCCCCAGAGGCTCCAGGCCATTTGGCATCGGTGAATTTGCACTCACTCTTTTCATGGTGGCTACGTTTCTGTTCAGTGCTACGGCGATGCCGACCCTCGTGGTCGGCGGTGGTGTCAGGGGCCTGGTTGAGCCCGGAGCCACTTACGGCTACGATTCACTACGGTCCCATGAAGCACTACTGGATTCTCTTAACCCGCCTACGGTGCCTGCTGTTTCGTCATTGCCGCTGCAGGATGTGCCGCGGTTCTTTTCTCAATCGACCTCGGCTACTTACCAATCTGATGGTTTTGCCACTCCACTCTGGGGTCCGCCTGACCCGCTTGGGTCTGGTGGTGTCAACATTTATGATGTCTCTTCTCAATTGACTTCGGATGCTTTTCTTGATTGGAATCCGTCACCTGAACTCGGCTCTGCCGACCAGCTTTACAATGGCTAGAGTCTGCTTATTTCAAATCCTGGAGGTGTGATTAGCCTTAGCCGCAGTGGTGGGTTGTGCCGGGACAAGTCCCCGGGCACCCAGCTAGAAGTATATCTGTTTCCAGTGAAGTAGCTGTTTGTTATCTGTTTAGTTTGCTCCGCTTGCCTAGCCCTATTAGCTACAGTCACAACTCCGGGTGGTGTGCTAGACTTTAGGTTCAGGGTTATTATTATGGGCTCTGATAGCCCCTAGCCTGACCTGTCACTGATCGGAACCGTGACTCCGCTAGTAGCTAGGATGACAGTACAGTAGTACTGTACTGTCAGTCATTATTTCGTATTATCCGGGTTTCCGAGATGCATGATAAAAGCACTCGGCCGGACTGTTTATGGAGCTTAGCCAGTTCGTTTTCACCGAGCGGAACACCTGTTCTCGCAAACTCTGCGCAATGCTGCATACAATCGGGGGCCCCAGCGCTCTCTGACCCATCTTCTCCGTACTTTCCTCCGCCACTCGTCGCGCTTACCTCTCCATCCACGCAGTCAGTTGTCGGCCGCGAAAACGCGGCACCCCGCAACATTCTACCTACTCAGCCACGCTCGCCCCTCTACAGCTTTAGCCAGCCATTTAGTGGCTTTGAATCAAAACCACTTTAGGCAAGTGGTGGGCCTATAACCTACTAGAATGTCCTAGTGACACAGTGAAAACGCTGAACGCCGTAGGGTTTGAGCGAGGCAATCGGGTATATCAAAAGATAGAAATGAATACACGACTCTCAGGCTATCTAAGCTCTGAGGCCGTCACTAGGCAATCATATCGTGTGTCACAGTCTAAGCTACCGAAGTCGAACTACTGAGTACAGGTAGGAAGTCACTGTACTGTCACTGTCACTGTCATACGTCATACGTGGTACTGAACTACTGAATCTCAGCAGGGCATGCTATAAATGTATTAGCTAGGAGCATATATGATGGACTCTCGTCGAACCACGCACCATACTACTTAGTATAGGTCCCATGTAGAAAGTATTCCTTGGCGTTGACTTGTAGAAAGCTCGTGGGGTGCCTAAATAAATTATTGAAAAAGTGATCCGTGTGGGAGGATCTACAGCGTTCTAGGTCCTCCCACAAGGATCTCGGGATAGTAGCCATATAGGCTGAAATTCTGGTGATATATATAGGCTGAAATCTAGTTCGCAAACAGGCTAAATTCCAACTCATATATAGGCTGAAATTCAGCTCTTATATTGGCTGAAACCCAACTCAAATATAGGTTGGAATTCTGCTCCACATATAGGCTAAAGTCCACCTCACATATAGGCTGAAATTCAGCTCTTATATAGGTTGGATTCTAGGTTACCTATAGGCTGAAATTATGGTGATATATAGGGTGAGTCCAACTCGCATATATAGGCTAAAATTCACTCCGCATATATAGATTAAAATTCAACTCATATATAGGCATATCTTGACTAAGGTATGCTATGTGCATCATATGTACATCATTCATGCAAGGTAATGAATATTGGTGTGCACCCCCTATTATTAAGATACAATATTTTGTCAAGTTGCATAAGATGAGGCCTTTGGCACTAAGATCACTTGTGCTGCATGGTTTGGATGAAAATTTTCAAAGTACATGTGGGAAGACAGTGTGGGTTCCCTTTCTTTCCCTGGTGCCTAAGCCTAGCCCCACAAGAGCATGGAATGTCTCGCTTAATAGCTTCCTTGCTAGCTTTCTTGCTCGACATAGGAAAAGGGGGCCTTTGATACGACAACCCTGGCCAATCCCCACCCCATCCCCATTGATCGCCCTCAACACTTCTTGAACACAAGGGGCATCCAAGATTCATGCAAGACAAAGGAGTCTCTCAAGTCTAGGCATAGCTAGGTAGGCATGACTCAAGTGCCACCCCCACATGCCAGATCGCGAAAATGGTCACAGAGTATCGCAGGCTCCGCGTCTGCAGAATTGGATTCAAAAAGCATTCTGAAGCCGCGGAAAGGGAATCTTCAGACGCTTACCTGTCGCCCTTGTCGACAAATTAAGAATATGTATATGGAGGAGACGCCGAAGGGCATGGTTGCATCAGCGTATCTGGGAATTGGGCCATCCAAGCCCGATGCCATTAGATAAACATCGACTTGATCCGTCGGTCGTATATATTTATCAATTAAAAATGAACAAATGCAACGTCAGCTCAGATATTTGTTGGTGACAGGTTTCTTGCGTTCCAAATGGTGGTACAGATTGCGATGTCCATCGGTGCATCCATGTCGGATCCCGATGGAATTTGAGATGGAATCATTGCCATTGACCAATCATTTTGCGTGCATTTGACGCTATCAGTCGTTGAAGGTCCCAGCACTCAGCATCCTTGCCATCACTTTCGTGCCTGCTTTGTGTGCAAGTATTTTTGTGTGTCTAGATTGAGGCAGAATATTAACCTTGCGATTGTTTAACCGTGTCTGTGTTATGTAGCTGTCTTGGGGAGGTGCCAGGTTGTCTTTGTTTTCGGATCCGTCGAGAAAACAACGGCCAACACCATAAAGAGCGCCGTACACTTCGTGATTTCGCAGCCTGTAGGTGACTCCTTGAATGTGGACTCTTTTCCCGAACAGTAAACCGGAAGTCTGACTCGCGCACGGCACGCGTACTGCCCTGGGCACAGCGGGAAAAGACAGCATTCCTTCGTGGCAGTAGCTCGAAATAGAGCGCTGGAAATGTCTTCCAGAGATCTCAGTTATAACCTGAGTTGCCATACTTTTCAGCTTCGTGTCAGTTTTTTTCAGCTCTTTCCGATATCAGTATGCGCGAAGCTTTGGTTTTATTAATTCTTCTGTGAGTCTATGACCACGGTCGATTCTGTTGCAAGCCTGCTTGTTGAAACTTTTGCGTTTGTGATATTAGGTCAACATAGAGCGCCGGGGAATATCTCCGGAGATCTCAGTTTGAATCTGAGAA
>LGRX02011669.1:26952-61005 GCA_001247695.2 Cymbomonas tetramitiformis | reverse complement strand
ACTCATGATCATTTTGGAAGCATTTCATAAGCATATAACAAACTATAACTCAAACCACTCCGAACTTGCTATCTGTTTCGCACTATCACGGGTTAGTCAGGTACATACGTAAGGAAACCCTATCCAATTCAAGCGACACACGGCCGTACGGGGCACCCGGCGATGAACCAACGACATTCCGGTCACTCATGATCATTTTGGAAGCATTTCATAAGCATATAACAAACTATAACTCAAACCACTCCGAACTTGCTATATGTTTCGCACTATCACGGGTTAGTCGGGTACATACGTAAGGAAACCCTATCCAATTCAAGCGACACACGGCCGTGCGGGGCACCCGGCGATGAACCAACGACATTCCGGTCACTCATGATCATTTTGGAAGCATTTCATAAGCATATAACAAACTATAACTCAAACCACTCCGAACTTGCTATCTGTTTCGCACTATCACGGGTTAGTCGGGTACATACGTAAGGAAACCCTATCCAATTCAAGCGACACACGGCCGTACGGGGCACCCGGCGATGAACCAACGACATTCCGGTCACTCATGATCAATTTGGAAGCATTTCATAAGCATATAACAAACTATAACTCAAACCACTCCGAACTTGCTATCTGTTTCGCACTATCACGGGTTAGTCGGGTACATACGTAAGGAAACCCTATCCAATTCAAGCGACACACGGCCGTACGGGGCACCCGGCGATGAGCCAACGACATTCCGGTCACTCATGATCATTTTGGAAGCATTTCAAAAAAAAAAAAAAAAAAAAAATGGAAGGAGTGGCGTCTTCCAATTTCGAGCGATCGTCGTTAGTCGAGCGTTTCGGGTGAGGCGCGAACTTTGCAGCGAAACGAGCATTTCAGGCGATACAAGCGTTTCATCGATATGCGCATTTCAGGCAAACGTGCATTTCAGGGCGAACGCGCTTTTCAGGGCGGAACCCGCATTTCAGGGCAAACAGGGCGGAACGCGCCTTTCATGGCGGAATGCGCCTTTCAGGGCAGAACGCGCCTTTGTCAGGCCTTTCATGTGAGGGCAAGAGTCAGGAGTCAGGAGTCAGGGAAATGGAGACAGGGGGTATAAGAGTGAGTAGGGAAGAGCGCGCTTGCGGAGTCGGCGAGTCACTGCTGCCGGTGGGCTGCGAGCTTGAGGGTGACGTGCGTTTGTTGTGGGTTGATACCCACCAGTGAAGTTGGTTTCGTGGACCTGCACACCAAACCATACAGAGCCTCCCCCAACCCGAAAAAGCAAGGAAAGGAGCACAGCCGCTTTGGCCCGGAGGCATGGCTGGAAGGGCCGAAAGCAGGTGTCGCAGTTGGCATGGCACTGAAAGGTCGCAGAACTGCGCAAAGCTGGCGTCTCAGGCGCCATGGCTGCGAAGCACTGTACCCGTGCTGAAGAGTCAAAACAGAAGCACCCTCAACAAAAGTTGCTGACCCAATCTGCTACAAAGTTTGAAAACCAATGTCAGGCATGCACAAGCTGGCCTGAAGTGCACTGAGCCTATGGCTGCCGTGTCACTCCGCGTGCGAGCCTGGTGCCATCACACAGGAGTTCACACACAAGTGACAACAAAGGGAGATCCGAGGAATATTTCAAAACCAACGAAAAGGTTCGGCACCCTGTTAGGTGATACCGTTCCAGCAGGACAAAACAACACTTTGCAATTGGGCATTCACTCCAGGCCCGAGCTGGCGCGTCGCCAACCATGAATTCCCACAACCTGTCATACTGTACAGCTCGGTGAAAACAAACTGGCTAAGCTCCATAAACAGTCCGGCCGAGTGCTTTTATCATGCATCTCGGAAACCCGGATAATACGAAATAATGACTGACAGTACAGTACTGCTGTACTGTCATCCTAGCTACTAGCGGAGTCACGGTTCCGATCAGAGACAGGTCAGGCTAGGGGCTATCAAAGCCCATAATAATAACCCTGAACCTAAAGTCCAGCACACCACCCGGAGTTGTGACCGTAGCTAACAGGGCTAGGCAAGCGGAGCAAACTAAACAGACAACAAACAGCACTTCACTGGAAACAGATATACTTCTAGCTGGGTGCCCGGGGACTTGTCGCGATTATGAACGAGGGGCGGCAATGTAAGGGCTGGCGGGGCGTAGGGGTATTGCTGGGTGCTGAAATGGCGGTGTATCTCTGCTGTGGTTGAGAGTGGGGTGTTGTGAGGGATTTTGGGTTTGAGATGGGGGTGTGGCATTGGAGGGCAAGTTTTTTAAATATATTCTAACGAAGAGGTTCGGCACCCTGTTAGGTGATACCGTTCCAGCAGGACAAAACAACACTTTGCAATTCGGCATTCACTCCAGGCCCGAGCTGGCGCGTCGCCAACCATGAATTCCCACAAGCTGTCATACAGGCTCGTCGGGGAATTCACCGCTGCCAACGCCCACAAGGGTCGAATTCACAAATACAAACACAATGAAAACTGAAGGAAAAAACATCCGGCTGCAATGCTGTCGAAAGGTTGCAGTCGGGTGTTTGGACTCGAGCTGGCGCGCCGTAAGCCGTGAATTCCCACAACCTGTCACACAGGTCCGTTCGGGGAATTCAACGTTGCCACAGCCTGCGCAGGTCGAATTCACAAAGGTTAATATCATACAAACTGAGGGAAAAACATGGGTGCGGCTACAACCTCGTCAAACAGCGACAGTCAGGTGTCACGGCTCGAGTTGGCGCGGCTACGGTTGTGCATTCCCAAACGCCGGTCATATATGCCGGTTTGAGCATATTCGGCAAGCAAGCCCTGCGAGGTTCGAATTCGCATAGCAAATGGTACAAAATATCGCACAAAAAGGCCGGGCGCATCGTGCACACGCGTGAATACCGCTGAGAGTGCCTGAGACGGTTCGCCGTCGCGGGTGTGAATTTATGACAAACGCAGCTTCGGGCTATCTCGCCGCTAGGCACTCAAAGGGAAAAATGCCCCTCTGTGGGAATTCGCGATCGCGTTGTGAATTCGTGAACGTTTTCGGACAGCAGAGGATCTGCAGCGCTGCGGAACTGCGACATGCGTTTCTACTGCTATGCCACGTAAAACATGCCAGGCGGCAACGCGCTTCAGCCGTGCCGGCTCGTAGATTCGCAAAACGGGCACGGGACTAACTTGTACTCGCAGACTGTAGATTCAGGCTCAGGTAAAAGCATGCAACGCAGAAAGGCAAGCGAGCAACCCGGGGGCAATTCACAGATAAAACAAGCACAACGGCGCGACTTCGCACATACATCAGAGTGGCGTGCCGGCACTCTGGGGATCCGAACCAGACTCTTACAAACTGCTAGTGACAAAGCTCTCATGTGGATTCGAAGCATATGCATGTATATATCGCATTTAATACTAGGCCACAAGAGGCAAATATCACTGTCCCGCAGAATGGTTTTGAAAGGTTCGGATCTAACTTTTCGAAAGCAGAGCTAGCTAAATACTCAAGCGAGCATAGTGAAAGTCCGTGAATGCCATTGTCGTTTCGGATGCCCTGTGACCATTGGTTCCCAGTGACAGCGGCGTTTGGTGTCAACGCGCGCTTGCGTTTGCCCTGTCATGCATTGCCGAGACGTCATGTGTGGTCGTGTCGTGATGTCACTTCGCGTGATGTCGTGCTCGACGCTCTGCGGTTCTCGCGGATCGGCACGGGCTGGTCGCGGCGACGTCGATGTAGCGCTTGGCGAGGCGTCGTGCATGATTTAAACTGGGAGGGCGATCTGAGCAGGAGGGTGAACGTGATATGCTCCGGGCGCTCGAGCGGACAATGAACTGGGGTAGGACCGTGACTGAGGGGGGAATGACAATTACTGAAAAAGGGGGTCATGGCTGGGGCGTTTGCTGTCGGCTGAGACGGGCGCGATGGGGGCAACTGCGGTGGGGTCTGACATGGGCTGCGGTAGCGTGACTGAATATGGGGGGTGTGACAGGCCTTTCAGGGGTGCCCGAGGGACCCCTTCTAAGCGTGTTCATAGTTGTGACAGACTTGTCCCGGCACAACCCACCACTGCGGCTAAGGCTAATCACACCTCCAGGATTTGAAATAAACCAATCTAGCCATTGTAAAGCTGGTCGGCAGAGCCGAGTTCAGCAGACGGATCCCAAGGGCAGGAAAACATCCGAAGTAAGTTGAGATGAGAATTGGTAAGCACTGACACCACCAGACCCAAGCGGGTCAGGCGGATCCCAGAGGGGAACGGTAGAATCACCAGATTGCAAAGCCGCCGAGGTCGATTGAGAAAAGAACTGTGTCACATCCCGCGGCGGCAATGACGAACCAGCTGTAACCAAAGGCGGGTAAAGAGAATCCAGCACCGCATCACCGGGATGAACTGCACCGTAGTCGTAAGTGGCTCCGGGCTCAACCAGGCCCCTGACACCACCGCCGACCACGAGGGTCGGCATCGCCGTAGCACTGAACAGAAACGTAGCCACCATAAAAAGGCTGAGAGCAAATTCACCAATGCCAAATGGCCTGGAGCCTCTGGGGACTCCGAATCGCCGAAATGCTGCAGCCGCCGGCGGTGCACCCCCCTCAATTTCAGTCAGGCAGACACCAGGAGGGTAGTTGGAGCCCTCCCCATCATCATCGGAATCACACACCTCAACAGGCTCAGGCTCAACGTCAAGCCAGTCAGGGTGGATAGTGTTAAAAGTCTTGAAAGAATTGTCAGCAGGAGTCATTGGGCCGAGAGCCAGAGAGGCAGACGGCGGCACAAAGGTGGCACGGTTGACTTCATGCAAGTCAACCGGCTCATCATGCACAGGTGCAGAGGCCCGCGGCAGCAGCTGCTTGCCAGTGGTCGGCTCAGCGACACCACCAGCAAGCGGACCGCTGACCGCAGAAAATGCAACACGGCCAATAGAGAGATGCTCAGTAGGTGCAGACTCAGCAGAGGCAGCAGCATCCTTGAACTGCTGCAGAGCCGTAGGCTCTGTAGCAAAGGAATATGCAGATAGCTCACAGATTTCAGGTTGCCCCACGAGAGCACATAAGTGCTCCATGGACCCTTCATCTCCAGCGTCATAGTACCGCTGAAAACGAAGGGCAAGCACGTCGGAGTCATAAGACTCGACGGCTTGGCAGTAGGATGCCGAAATGGACAACGGGTGAGTGTCCTTGTGAGGACACTCACTGAGCCAATGCTTTGACCCAACGGCGCGGCACTTTCCGTGCCTGCACGTTGGGACAAAGGTGCCAGACCGCTTGTCAAAAGCCACCTCCGAAGAGGCGGAATGAGCAAGCGGCTGCACTCCAGGTCGGTGGAAGTTGCGCGGAGTGTGTTTCCCAGGAGGCGGCTTGGGGCCACCCCTCTTAAGGGAATCCACATCCCGCTGCAACTTGACCAACTGAGCACTGAGCCGATCAATGGCCGAAGCCAGGCCAGTGTCAGTGGTGCAAGATGCTACAGACATGGGGCGCCCTGCAGTGCGCTTGCCCGAGAGCCGCCCGCAGCGGTACTGCTCGCGCACGCGTGCCTGCAGGGTGAGCAGACTTACAGCCGCACGCTGGTCAGCTCGAGCAAACGAGTCAACCAGCGTGGCGTAAGCCGGCCCAGACAGAGCAGAGAGGAATTGTCTCTTAACAGCGTCTTCGGGCAGCGTCTGCAGACGCTGTGCATCCCGAAGACAACTGTTAAAAAGACGAACGCCAGAGTCAGGGTCATGCTCATCCGAGATTCCCACCTCAAGCAGCTCAGCAAAAGACTCGAATGGAGTCGAATCATCAGCAAGCATACGCACCACCTCGAGGGTGGCACGTTTGCCATCAGCAAGAACATCGGCTCCAGAAGCCTCCACCCAATTACGGGCAGGAGACCCTGGCGCAGTCAGCAGCAACAGCACCGAGTACAGGAGCTCATTGGCAGCAGGCATGACAGGGACATCAGCAGCGGTCAGCTCAAACAGGGGTGCAAATGCCTGTGACTGCAGCGTGAAGAGCTACTGAATTTCGGAGATCAGCTGTGAAAAAATGTCCGAAGCCGACGATTCATTGCCATGAAATTTTGTCGTCTTGCCTCCCAAAACCTTAGTTGCTGCTGTCTTTGCGCACTGCAGATCAAAGGAATCCTTGCGTAACCGTTGCACGAGTGTCGCAGCCGCAGCTGACTCGTCAGATGTAGCCAAACGCGGTGTTGTGGGGGTAGCCGAGTTTAACGCCCCAACATCATCGAAAATAGTTGCTAATTTACGCGCCCTAGCGCGTGTACGTGGTCTTTGTGGCGTATCCATTATCAAAATGACGTCGAGATGGGGAGCGTGGGCTAGAGTTGCGGCAGTAGGTAATCTAGTAGATGCAGCGGCCAATTCCTGCAGAAGTCTCAGCAATAAAAACAACATCAAACAGGTCGTGAGCCGATTGGCTAAAAGTGGTTGCGACCCACAATACGCGGAATGCCCTCTCCACCGGCCAGGTGAAACGTAAAAATAAGCCATAGCGAGCGACGATACTGCTGCCGAAAAATGCTCGAAAACCGATCTCCACTTCAAAAAGAGACCATACCGCGAAAAGAAAACCACCGCCTAAGGGGGCGCCCACCCCATCTCTGTGTCAAAACTTAGCCAATCATGGCAACAGCTAGGCGCTGTGCCATCAGAATTACCGGGAAAGTGGTGACGCGCATAACCTGCGAGAACAGGTGTTCCGCTCGGTGAAAACAAATTGGCTAAGCTCCATAAACAGTCCGGCCGAGTGCTTTTATCATGCATCTCGGAAACCCGGATAATACGAAATAATGACTGACAGTACAATATTGCTGTACTGTCATCCTAGCTACTAGCGGAGTCACGGTTCCGATCAGAGACAGGTCAGGCTAGGGGCTATCAGAGCCCATAATAATAACCCTGAACCTAAAGTCCAGCACATTTCTCCGAGCCTCTTCGATCAACTGTACTGTAACGTCGACCCTCGCGTGTCGCAGGCCGCGCAGCGGCCGCGCTCGGAGAAACTCTGGGAACAAGAGTACCCGATTCGCGATTGCCGATAGGAACCGAGACCGCAGCGGGAGAGACGAGTCACGAGAGCGAGAGTGCAGACGTGAGACAAGGCACAAGCGAAGGGGAGTAAAGCTAAACTTACTCTGGCTGAGACCAGAGCCTCCCGGGGCGCGATTTTTTTCACTTTTTAAGGATTTCTATTTTTCCGTACTAGACCGGAGTTGCTGGATGTGACACCCCGTGTGTGTCACAGTCCTCTGACTGTACTAGTACTCCGTACAGTACGGCTGTCACAGGTTTAGGGTTTCCGGCTTAAGCCGAGCGACACTCAATCTAACTTCACTTCTTATGTTATCTTAAGTGTAAGCATTCTGTATTCTCACCACCTCAATATATAGTCAGCACTATATATCCCACAGGTTACAGTAATCACTCGGTAATAAGAAAACCCGCCAATAAGAAAGTAGCCAGCTTTTTTTATTTCTTCACAATATTTAACACATAACACTCCATATTTAAGATCTCTATATAAATAAGAAAGTTGCTAGGCTGACCTAAAATTCCTGTTTTCTTAAAATCGAGTGTTTACTGTATGGTGCGCCAGGCACCTTCCACTACTTTTGATTGCATGAGTGGATAAGCCACTCCGCTTGGTGGGGCGTTGGGGGGCCGATTTGATGCCGTGATTTCAGCAGTTGCGGTCGAGAGCTAGTTTACGGGCGGATTAATTTGGTATCGCTGCAGCGTTCGCCTACCTGGGATTATTTTATATTGTCCGCGTTGGATTACACTCGACTGAAACTTGATCAATTTTTCTTGGCCGCCGCGTTCCGATCTTACAATTTCACTGTTACGGCTTCCTTAATTATCCGTTCCGACACTGCATCTTACGGCTCTCGACCAGCGCTTTTCTGTGTTCTTCGACATCGGCCCTCTACCCCGACGCTCCCACCTACTGGATTTTCATCATGAGTGTAAATTCTCACGCCACGCCTCCCTTGGGGGCCAACAATCGGATTCGACTTGACACGATTTTTTCACGCGACGTCGGGTCTCGCTATAGACCGACGCCAAATTCTCCAGCTGTCAATCTCACGGCTCCGGACCGGACTCGAGCTGCGGCTGTCCAGAATTCCACTTGGGACGTCGACATCATCAAGAGAATTTCTCGCGACGCCTTGGGCTCCAAGGAGGACACCTTTCATGGAGACGAAGTACGCCGTAACACGCTCTGGACATCTATTGTGAAGTCCTTGCAGCGCGCGTTCGAGCAGAAGGACCCCAACAACGCCGCTCTTTTTGATTTGGCGGACACGCAAAAGGAGGTCAACGCCATCTTCAACGCCATTCTCTTCTCGACTTTGACATCGTTGACTTCTCCTAGCTCACCCGCGCGGCGTTGGGTTGAGGCCTCGGGACGGGCTTCGCCTCAGGATGGCAAGCGTGCCCTCCTCGAGGTCACCAAGAGGTTGATCCCTCGCGTGGTTCGACCTCTTGGACATTACGAGGAGCTTTGCTCCATTTATTTCGACGACAAGAAGGACCCCGACCCTCTTATCCAAGATTTCGACGCATGCCTGACTGCTATTGGCAACGGCGCCTCTGGACCTCTCGACGACATGATGGCCAAGAAACAGCTTCTGGCTTCTCTCGACCCCGAGTTCTACGACAAAGTAATTACCCCACTTCGTCTCGACGTTGAGTTGGCCAAGGTCGAGCTCGAAGACATCTACGCCCACGTCCTCGAGGTTTGGGATGCCAACGCCGGCAGGAGCAAGCACGTGCCCTTCGTGGACAAGTCCAACGTGTTGTACTCTGGTCTGCCGTCCGACGTTGACGTGAAGGCCTTAATCAAGGAGTTTCAATTCCACATCGACGCCGCCAACAAGGTTCTTGCAACGCTCTCCGACGAGGATGCGCACGACGAGCCGACGACTAGGTGGCCGGCTCCGGCTACGGGCAAGCCTACGGGCACGAGCCAGGTGTGCACTTTCCGCCCTCCTCCTGGCGTGACCGCCAGAACCGTCGGGAAGATGGGAAGTTTCACGGCCGAAAGCGTGATTTGAAGCACCGCTTCGCCGTTTCGCCCCTTCCCAAGGGCGGGAATTGGCCGCAAGGCGTCCGACGCCACAACAACGACAAGAAGAATTACGGTATGCACTCCGTCTCCTTCCACGTCCTCTCCAAAGCACTTGTACCGGAGTGTGTCCGTTGCCCTCCGGGGTTTTGGCATGACTCCGCAAATTGCCCCACCGCCGACATCAAGTGCGACGAGTGCGTGATTGAGCAAGCCGACGACGCCGACGGCCTCGTGTCCGCCTTCCAGACTGCCTTCGACACTGAGGACGACACGGCCTTTGCTCGACTCTGTGCCCAACATGATCATCCCTTGGTTCGGCAGGACGGGGGGGCCTTCACGTTCTCCGAGGACTTTGACGTGGGACTACGTGCACAGTACGCGGGATTGACGCCCACCCAACCCTCACTCCTTGCTACCCGCGTGCACGAGGCACGCACCGCTCTCCGCGAGCTCAAGCAGGTGGCTGGTGGTGCTGAGTCCGACACTCAGCACTTTCCAATGGTACACTTCGGTTCGGCCACGCCCTCCGTGATCGACGATGCCGTCGTGGAGCATGAACCGGAAGTGGCAATCGAGACCGAGAAGGACGCGTTAATTCACCCGAAGCAGTTCATTGACGGTGAGCCGCCCTTCGAACAGTCCTTTATGGAAACATGTCTGTAAAATTGGGCTTCTTCGAGCCTGAGCCGCAGGTCTCGCTTAAATCCTTCAACCCCCTGCCTCCGTATATTTCTTCCACGCATGATTCCGCTAGCGTGGCTGACACGGAGTCCGACGACGGGGACTTGCATGATGCCGTCCCACCACCCGCTCCACGGGTTGGTGGTGTACGGGCACCTTCAATCGGCACATTCCTCACGGCAGCAGCTATCCCTGCTTTGTTTCTGTGTGTGAGCATCGCCATGATCGACACCGTCACCGCCACTGCACTTTGTGATGTGGAGATTGCTCCACGGTCGGTGGTGTACGGTGACTATTCTGTTTATCAGAATGGCACAGTGGGCTACATCACTGACACCGACCTTCTGGACACCGGACCGGCTGACTTCTACAACCTCTTCAATCTGGGCTCTGGTTTCCTGGACTCTGACTGTTTCGGCAACTACAATCTGGACTTACAGTTTGAGAGCTACAACAACTACAATCTTTGTGAACTCTGCTCTGTGGACCACTTTCAAGGTGGCTAGAGTTGCTGTCAGAAGCCTAGTAGCACCACTAGATATGTATCACGGGCACAACAGCCTTCCGTGTGTAGTGCTAGCTAGTATTGGGACCGCCCTGGCCAAGAGCACAGGCCCCCACTAGAAATTTGTTTCCACCGCTTGAGATGGTGTGTTTTGTTTCACCTAACAATCTGCCTGTTCCACCCTAACTCTTCCTCCGTAATAGTACAGGGTGGTGTGCTGGATGTGACACCCCGTGTGTGTCACAGTCATCTGTATGTACTAGTACTCCGTACAGTACGGCTGTCACAGGTTTAGGGTTTCCGGCTTAAGCCGAGCGACACTCAATCTAACTTCACTTATTATGTTATCTTAAGTGTAAGCATTCTGTATTCTCACCACCTCAATATATAGTCAGCACTATATATCCCACAGGAGTTTACGAGCTGCATTCCATTCTTGTCGCGTCGAAAATCGCGATCGGCCGCGCAGCGGTCACAGCTCGTAAACTCTGGTCTCAGCCAGAGTAAGCTAAACTATAGAATAAGAATTAACTTCAATAAGAATACTCATGGGAACAGTGACTTTAGCCCCCCCACTGTAAGGGGGTGGCAGTCTTGTCCGCCCGTGTCACCCCTCGACCCGCGGTGCCGTCTTGCCTGGCACGGTCCTGCTCAGATCAGGGAATAAAACACCTCCGTCCCGTATCTTATTCAATTATCTTCGCACTGTGAAACCCCGAAGCGCCTGTTGTACAGCTTTGTTCTAGGTTTCTGTGATATATATATATATACCCGACTCCGTCAATTACATATATATATTTCACTGCTCCTGTCAGGTTATCGGTTCACCACTCAGTGGGTGTTTCGATTTTCACTGCTCTTAGATCCCGCGGAACCAGCGGCCGCTTGCAACGGAACAAGTTGCTGACACCTGGCTGCGCACATTGCCAGCTTTTCATTCGCCACTAACCGCGTGTTTTTTACGGCACCGGCCCATTTCCTTGAGCGGAACCAGCTCCCGGAATTCGTGCGGCATTCGCACACCCAACCCGACGTCATTCCACACTACGTTCTTCCAGTGATGAGCACGGACCGCGTCACCCTCGGCAGCCGCCTTCGCGCTGCGCGGGGTTCTCCTGGGGGGCATTCCCCTAGCCCTACTCCATCCGCTAGTCCCGACCGTGGCGGCACTGGAGACCCAATTGTGCGCACGTCGCAATTGACCACTAAGCCGACCCCAGTCTCTCGGGCGGTCACCTCTGCTGAATTTTACGCTGATGCTACGGTTTGGGTCTCCACGCATGTGAAGCCCTCCCAGCGTACCGAATTCGTGGACAAACTGGACTACGCCTTCTCCTACGGCGAGGAGTTGGCCAAGCTCCTTCGCACCCATGGCTTCAAGAGCAACGTCGGCCTCACCCTTGACGGGCCCGAAGCTGAGTCGGACTTCGCGGTCTTGCTCGCCAACATGGCCCATGTTTTCGGGCCCATTTCCCGTAATGACATCGCCAAGCTTCTGGATCTGGACAACGAGTACTCCGACTACCACATCATCCTCAACGAGCTCGTTTATGCCGTCCTCCCCACGGTCCTCCGCTCGACTGCCCTCACCTTGTATGAGGAGTCCGCGGAGGTGCATCCCCGCGATGGCCGCTGCGCATTGCAGCGCCTTCGTTTCCATGTGGAGGGCATCGGAGACCCCGACGCGCATCGCTTCTGGGTCCGCCTCAGGGCGGTCATCCTCGACGAGACCGTCGACCCCGCCCCGCAACTCGCGGCTTTCCGCACGCTGGCCGACAAGCACAAGAAGCTGCACCCGCAGTACACCGACGCCAACATGGTCGCGGACCTCTACAGCGTCCTTCGGGCTTCTGCGGCCGTCTCCCCCCACGTCGCGCCACTTTACCTGGTGGTGTTGCGCGACCTTGGGGCCAATCTCCCCTTCACCTTCGCCGCCCTCACCTTGCGCATCACCAAGGTGTACCGCGACGAGTACACCTTGGCCCGCCTCTCCGCGCCTTCCCCTCCGGCATCTGGTGGTGTCGGGCGCGGTGGTGCTGGTGGCGGTGGTGGCAGGGGCAGTGGCGGCAGTGGTGGCGGTGGCAAGCCCGCCGTCGGCTCCATGCATGCCCTCGGCTGGAAGAAATTGGCGCCCCCCGTCGGTGAGTGGAAGCCGGTGCGCAACGCCCGCTACCTGCAGTGGGAGGGCACCGGCCTGGTTTGTGTCACCTGCTTCCGCCTGTGGGCGGTGACCACGGGCCACCTCGACACCGAGGGTGTGTGCCCTTATTCCTGTTCGGCATCCTTCGCTCCGGGGCGGGCGCCGGCAACCGCCCCCACGGCGGCCCCTCCTCCTCCGATGTCTGCAACTCTGCATGGCCGCCTGCGCCACCGCCGGCAGCCCGTGCCAGCTCTTTGCAGGCATTGGAGCCCCCACCGCTGGACGACGCCGCCCAGCAGGGTGCGGCAGCCATGACCGTACGATTCTCGGCTGTTGACCTCCACGATGAGCATTACCCTCTGGACGAAGTGCAGCCTGATGCGACGCCGCCAGCTTTCCTTGCCGTTCACGATGACGATGACGAGGAGGACTGGCCGGCGTTTCGCTCATCACCTGTCTGGATTCCGTCTTTCGCCGGCAGCGCAAGTGCGGCCTTGTCGATCACCGACGTGACGCGCCGTCCAATGAGCCGGCAGAGGCCCCTTAGAGCATCGGGACCCCTGCCCTTCAATCCTACGTAGAACCACTGTTGTAGGTCGGCTGCTTGGCATTCTCGATTAGCTGGACCTTGCTGTCCCTCTGGACTTATAACATTTGTATCTCTGGGGTTTAGGACCGTTAGGATGTTGCCTTGGCACCTCACCTCTTCGGGGTGAGGTGGTGTCATGGGAACAGTGACTTTAGCCCCCCCACTGTAAGGGGGTGGCAGTCCTGTCCACCTGTGTCACCCCTCGACCCGCGGTGCCGTCTTGCCTGGCACGGTCCTGCTCAGATCAGGGAATAAAACACCTCCCGTATCTTATTCAATTATCTTCGCACTGTGAAACCCCGAAGCGCCTGTTGTACAGCTTTGTTCTAGGTTTCTGTGATATATATATATATATATACCCGACTCCGTCAATTACATATATATATTTCACTGTTCCTGTCAAATACCTAGGTAATAGTCAGCAAGGTACCGTATCGGTTCCCAAAACGCGTATCGATAGTTTTCGATATAATGAAGTTTGTTGTCGACAGATACCGATAACACTGCAAAACTTGTCGACAGATATGAATAACACCATTATTGTCGTCGACAGATACCGATAACTGCACGAAAGTTGTCGACAGATACCGACAAGAAACGAGAACTTGTCGACATATATTGATATTCCGATTTTTCCCGATATATCGATATATCGGGGATATCGACAGCAAGTGATAAATTTGTCCAAATATGACCCTTACGCCGTTAATGCCGTACGGGTTAATCTGTGTTCGCTTGATTGGGCCTGATCCTTGTGCGACCAGAACCGTGCTTGTAGAGCCCCTGCAGAATTACCGAGCACGACCCATCCTGAATTTTCAAATCACGATCGACAAGCCTACTTTTCAAATTCCGAGAAATGAGAGCTCACACGAATACCGTGTCACAGTTCAATATTATGTCACGAATACTCCTTGATCGATACGGTTGAGCAAATGAAAACCCTAAACACCCCCAATTTGGGATCGATATGGCAATTGATGAATGTGCATCATGAATGAACGCCACGGATGGAATACTCGTAAGAAAAGCACGCAAGATCGATCGCTCCGTGGGTGTTTCAAAGTCAACGCCAAGGCATGCATCCATCCACCGCCAGCCGCCACACGAGCCAATGTGCGGGATGCGCACGATCCGACATCCGAGATATCGATATTTCCGATATCATCAAATGTTATCGATATCCTTGTCCACAAAATGTTGTCGACTGATACCGATAACACTGCAAAACTTGTAGACAGATATGAATAACACCGTTATTGTTGTCGACAGATACCGATAACTACACGAAAGTTGTCGACAGATATTGATATTGGTAGCATAATGATTCGGGAATAGAAAAGTGCAAAATGGGGAATAGAAATTTCAATCTGTTTTGGGGGAATAGGTTTGTGACACATGCATATGCGTCTAATATCACCGTTTGAATTATTTTGCCCCCACCCCACCTCGGTTCACTTGGTTATTGCAAACCGCATGAGGAAGCCTCCGAAAAAGTACGGCAGGGTGTGCCTTTCTTGCGACAACGGCGGGTATCGATGTACTGTTGAACACACTGATGGTATGCATTTTATTGTCCTCTATTCAAGAAAAAGGACAGGGTAAAAGATTCTCCATCAAAAATGAAAGGTGCGTTGCCCTTGCTTTCCACGGTTCCCTTGTACAGTTGACTACATATATAATAAGTGTTAGGAACAACTTTTTTTGCGCAAGCAAGATTACGGGGCTTTCATCGAACGAGATACGTAATGCTACGCGAGTTCCTGACCACGATACCGAGTGTGCAGGCAATTCTGCTTAAATTAGAAAGGGTTGGAAGCAAGATCCGTTCGGAATCTAGGATGCTGGACGGGTCTTGAGAGGGGGGTAATGGGCGTGATTCGAGCCAGCCAGTGACTCGACTCACGCCCAACAGGGACGCATCCTGCACAGCATGAACATATCACGCATATCATATAAGCATAATAAACACATACTGACCGTTTGGCAGTGCAATTTCACCTCTAGCGGAAACGCGGATGTCAACCGCGTCCACGTTTCCGCTAGGCGTTTCTTCCCTCATTCGCGCGCTCGTTTGCAAGAGAGCCTGGGCAACCTTCGGATGAGGGAAGCGTTAGCAAAAATAGTATTTCGTATGCGTTGTTTTCCCTAAACAAATTGCACAAACTGAACGGTCAACCACACATCTCGTTGTGGGATGACGCGTTCATTTGGCGGAAGCGGGTGGAATTTAAGGAATTTGAAACCCGCAATAGTTGCGCTATGGGGTTTCATCTTCTTTGCGAAACGGGTACCCACATTATCATACTAAGTAGGAATATGTGATAATATTTTGAAGCAAAAGATTACTCAGATTAGTATACAATCTTAGAGATCTTTATTTCGCCGGACAGGGGCACACTCCCGGAGAGAAAGCCTTCCGCCTTTAGTTAAAATTGCATATTTAACAAATCAAACAGTGAGTATTTTCTCCAAGTATTTTCATACGGTAATACTTAAACACTGGTAATACTTAAACACTGAGTGTTGTCTCGCGTGTTGTCACCAAGCCTTAGAAACTCACGATCTCACTCCCAAAGTGACCAAAAACCGTTCGATCGGCGATCGAACGGTTTTTGGTCACTTTGGGAACGCGTCTGAAAATACTCAGTGTTGTCACCAAGCCTAAACTCGCGATCTTACTCCCGAAGTGACCAAAAACCGTTCGATCGCCAATCGTTCGGTTTTTGGTCACTTTGGGAACGCGTCTGAAAATACTCAGTGTTGTTTCGCGTGTTGTCACCAAGCCTAAACTCACGATCTCACTCCCAAAGTGACCAAAAACCGTTTGATCGCCGATCGTTCGGTTTTTGGTCACTTTGGGAACGTCTGAAAATACTTAGAGAAAATACCAGACAGGTCTTTGCAACCAAGCCGACTTCAGTTCTCACATAAACGTACGGTTTACGCCCTCCCGAATCTGGAATTCACGGCCGTGAATATTAAATTCACGGCCGTGAATATTAAATTCACGGCCGTGAATATTTCACTGCACGTATGATTGCCCACACTGTTTGCGAGTAAATTAGATTGGGAAAACATTTTCCAACGTTCGTAATGCACAAAGATATATCATTTAGACTCTTAGGTAGGAGTTTTTTGAGCTCTTGACTGAGCCGTGGCCGCATCAGCTCAGTTTGCAGTCGCGACTGCGAGCTAAGCTGAGAGGCCCTTATAACTTTCATGCACATCGCATCAAAACTCAAACAGCGGAGGGGTTCTCGTGCGTTCTAGCGCACGATACTTGGCACCAATATTGCTAACAGCAATATTGGTGCACCCTCAAACGCACAACCTCTGATGTAAGCTATGCGCAAAACGCGTGCTACACATCATGGGTTTGGGTACATGCAAACCCAAACCCAAACATGCCAAACAGCAAAGGGCTTCCCGTGAGTTCCAGCGCCCGTAACTTTGCAAAAGTATTACTAAGATATATATCTTTTAGTTGCCAAAGGCCCAAGGCCTCAAAAGCCTTGTGCACGAAGCCATCAATTTATTTCTTTGGAGATTTATTGGGTTTGTGTTCGAGTTTACCCAAACCCAATACATGCCAAACTGAAAAGCAATTCCCGTGCGTTATAGCGCGCGAAACTATGCACAAATATTTACAAGACACATATCTTTCAGTTCTCAGAAGCACAAGGTTTGAGATAACTTGTTGGCAAAACCATCAATTTATTTCTTTGGCAGATCTATTGGGCTTGGGTTCGAATGTTTCCAAACCCAATACATGCTAAACAGCGAAGGGCTTCCCGTGCGTTCTAGCGCACGTAACTGCGTAGAAATATTGCCAAGATATTTATCTTTGATATATTCGAAGCACAAGGTCTAAGAAAGTCTGTGCACAAAATGGTATTACTATTTCTTTGACACAGATTTTAGCGTGATATACAAACTCATAAATCTGGGTCAAAGAAATGATATGTTAACTTCGCGCACAAGCTATCGCAAACCTTGCACTTCAGAAAAGTGAAATATATGCATCTTATCAATATATTTTGCAAAGTTACGTGCGCTGGAACTCACGGGAAGCCCTTCGCTGTTTGGCATGCTTGGGTTTGGGTTTCAAACCCAAAAGGCATCATGCCAGCACGCGGCCGTCTTTAATATACTCAACGGCTTGCCATATGCTCTTGAGGGTGCACTGATATTGATATGAACAATATCACTGCCAAGTTTCGTGAGAAGATTCTCACGAAAACCCCTATTATGCAAAGCCGCAAGTGGTTGAAACCATCTCACACCGCACCAACTTAGCTTGCAGTCGCGAAGGCTAAGCTGATGCGGTTGCGGATGGGGCCAATCGATAGCTCAAACGAAAGGTATTCACCTAATGAATACAAACGCTTTAGAATCGAATGGTGGAAAAAATTATGCTTCATGCTACATGCAAAAAATTGTTTTGAAGAAGGGGGTGTGCCAGACGCAAAATATTGCACACGCTGAACCGCTTGCGCCTCCTCCGGGGAACCTCCGGGGTACCGAGTGATAGTTCATACTGTAGTACAAACCGAAACGATAGATGGCATGGCTCGATGGCATGTGACATAATCTATTCCCCAAAAACAGATTGAAATTTCTATTCCCCATTTTGCACTTTTCTATTCCTCGATAACCTTTTTTCCATTGATATTCCGATATCGCAAAAAAAGGTTGTCGACAGATACCGATATCTCCGATATATCGATATATCGGATATCGGAGATATTGATACGGTGCCTTGATAGTCAGAGTCACCGCAGCGGATCTTGCTCTGTGATGGCAACCGAAGCAAGCTTTGCACTTTCACTCGGCAGGTATGATCATATCCATCCTCCTCCAAGTATCCAACCACTCTTAATCATCTATCACAGGAAGACGGAGGAGTCCCGTGGCTCTCGAACATTTCTTCAGGCGTTTCGTCCTCGGAGACATGCGGGGAAGAGCGCTCCAACATGGCTACTTGGCTAGCAAGGCGTTTTCAACATATATTATGTCTCCATAGGCACTAATAAAATATCGTTAAAGTTCCTGCGTCCTGATATATTCATGGAGAGACAGACTTTCGCCCCCCCCCATAAACTGGGGGTGACTGTCTCTTCCTGTGTCACCCCTCGCCCTGTGGTGTCACTTGCATCTTGCCAGCCGACCGATAATAAGACACCCAAGTTATTTTATTATCTCATCTTTTTGACTGCGAAACCCGTGTGCGTCACTGCACAGCTTTCTTTGCCTGCGTGCATATATATATTCACTATATATATATATATATATTTCACACTTTCTTTCAGGTTATGGGTAACCACTAGCTGGTGATTGCTCACCTTCCTTTTCGCTATCATTCTGATCCCGCGCAACGCGGTATTCAATGACGCGACGTTGCTACCCATCCAGCCGGCCGACACATTGACGCAACGTTACACATCGCCGCCATCTCCCCGTACAAGCTGCAACGGCATCGGCTATTATTTATTTGAGCGCAACGCCCAATCTTTTTCGTGCGCAACGCACGTTTCGTATCACCATCATTCTCGACTACGTCGTCCCCATCTATTTCTCTTTACGCTCTGGTCAGCAGCACCTCAACAGCAGAAAAATTGGCTTATCGCACGACGTTTTTGACGTCACCACCGTCTTCCCCGCGGGAATCTACCCCAGATTGGCTTTTTCATCGTTCGATTTGGTTATTTTTGGCGAAAGTTACGTTTTCGTTTGGGAACCCTAAGTGTTGAGCTCCAGATTTTCCAGCTTACAGCGGCCATGGCTTCGTGTCGTCAGCGTTCGCGCATTTCTGCAGTTGCCTCCGCGCTGCAGGTGATTCTACGACGAGAACTTACCCCTGGCTACGATCTGGTGGTGTCTGGTGGTGCTTATGCACCAGACACCAAAATCGAGTCCATCAACCCCATCGTCGACATGAGCGCTTTGACCACTACGAGCTCACCCCGCAGCATCCTCCACTCTTCCCTCCACCCTGCGTGCCCCTTGGCCACTGCCTGGTGGTGTTTGGTGGTGCTGCAGCCCTCATCCCACCGCTTTTCCTCTCTGCTTTCGCACTTGTGTGCGGCAGAGTGGAGCCACACCGCATTTTCCACCTTCGTCATCACAACGAGTCATCGAAGAGCAGATTTTGAAGATGTTGATGGAGTTACAATTTCAGGTCCCTCGAAGATCATCACACGCCATGGGGACGTGGAGAAGGGTCAAAACTGAAAATAGGCCTTGGCAGATCGCGTCAAGTAAGATGGCTGTAATATGTCGACGATGCCGATAAAAAACGCGTCGAATTTTCTGAAAATTGAAGCCGTTGATGAACAACGTTTGAGGGGGTTGCTGTTTAGGTTGATGTCGAGGAATTCCAACTTCCAGAGGGGTAGGGAGGAGAGAAGGGTCGACGAACGCGATCCGGCTGTAAATCTGGCCAGAAAATCTGCCAAATGGCTGATTAGTAAAGATTGACGTAAAGGTCAAAGTTCTTGAAGTAAAGATGCCCGGTCGACGGGTTGCTACTTCCCAGAAGTCCATTGTCCTACATAAAAATACGGCTGCCTCTAAAAACCTCGAAGGTGGCAAAATCGACAGTCGATGGCGAATTGGGTTGGCACTACCAATTTTCAGGATCTGAAGTAGGGGGGCGATCAGAAAACAGGCAGAGAGCGGACAGCGCGGCTGGATTCAGCGAACTCGGAGTTGATGCTGCGTGATAAGCCAGGGATGCGGCTGAAATTTGAGTGCCAAAAGTGGGGTCACAACTCCCACGTAAGGCTAAGAAATTCCGGGGAGGCCAAATCCCGAAATAACTGTGACTACTGGGGTCACCACTCCCCAGAAGTCGCTGTAAGAGGTCGCAACGGCCGAAATGGGCAAGAGAACGCGAGGAGCCATGTCGGCTGTAAAATTAAGCTAGGGAAAAGCGGGAATCCCAAGATCTGCTGATCAGAAATCTGAAACAAACAGAGGAAGCGTAAGCGAGGCCCATAACCTCATGAGAAACCCGAAATAAACTAGCTATATGAAGGTGGGAAAGAAGGCGGTACGACAGTTGCCACAGAGTGGCAGGCAGTTGAAGGACAAGGCGTGCGGATAATATTACCAAGTAAGGGTTGGCGGCTTGCGCCGCCAAGTTATTACGAAGGGAAGATTGTCTGAGAGTCAGGCGCAGGTCGCAGTGTCATCGTCATAACGCGTGACACCGCGACCGCGACACTGCGATGCTAAAGGTGAGTGCTACGAGGAGTCACTAATACTAGATACTACTATAGGGTACCTAATAATGTACTCTCTATGACTTCGCCCCCCTCGGGGTGTCCACGTCCCCGCACTCGCTCTGTTGGTGCCACGCATCGTCGCACCGCATCGCGTGGGCGTTGGATGAAAACGTCCTGGCGGCGCTCGACTTCGTTCACCATCGAGAGCTACGCCGCCGTCCACCCTCGATTGCTGGGACTAGATTTGCCAGCTGGCCTGTGTGAGTAGTCATCCCCACAGCACATGCATGGGCATAAGCCCCTAGAGCACGCATCAAGAGACCACGCAGCGCGGCGGAGCCGCACTAGCTAGGTTGGAAAAGACCTCTTAAGGTCCCAGAAGATGCTTGTTTTTTAGGGTTTTGCCTTTGTGGCCAACCGTAGGATGTTAGACCCGGCGTTGCTGGCTTGCATCGTGGCACCTGACGCCTTCGGGGTGAGGTGGTGTCATGGAGAGACAGACTTTCGCCCCCCCCCCATAAACTGGGGGATTCTTCCTGTGTCAACCCTCGCCCTGTGGTGTCACTTGCATCTTGCCAGCCGACCGATAATAAAACACCCAAGTTATTTTATTATCTCATCTTTTTGACTGCGAAACCCGTGTGCGTCACTGCACAACTTTCTTTGCCTGCGTGCATATATATATTCACTATATATATATTTCACACTTTCTTTCATATATTCGTAACGAGAAGGCTGTATCACGGGGAGCCCAATCTTTCCCCCCCACTGTAAGGGGGGGGACGGTGGGTCACCTGTCATTCACCCCTCGACCTGTGTTGTCACCAGTCACCGTGTCACCGCGTTTCGACTCATAAAACACTATGCTCAGTATTTTATATCATCTTAGCACACAGTGAACCTCTGCCCCCTGCCATGCTGTTTCACTGCTTATCTCGAGATATATATATACCCTATCACATATATATATATCCTCTCTTTTGTGAGGTTATCGGCCACCACTTGGAGAGGTTTTCACTGGGATCCTTGAGGCCGCACCAGCTCCTCTCGTACAACGACTTCGACGTCCGCACCAGCTTCGTCTTGTCCCGCGTCGACACCAGTCTTCGCAGCACATTTTTTCCGGCGTTACGGTTCGCTGGGAATCTTTTTCGCCTTATTGAACCATCTGAGGCCAGGGTCGCACCAGCGCCCTCATCCACAATCACGCTGAGCACTCCGCCTTACGTATTACCTGCCATGGCATCAGCTAGCCGCCGCAGTCTCGGGGACGTGCTCCGCTCCGCGCGTGCGGCATCAGCTTCGCCCACGCCTGCGTCATCACCGGGGTCTGGTTCCCAGGCTCATTCGCCGCATGCTCGCACTGCCGGCCTTGATCCGGTGGTGCGCATGAACACCCTCATCAACAAGCCCAACTTCATTTCGCCCGCTGCCACGTCTGCTGACTTCCACCGCGACGCCTCGGTCTGGGTTTCTACCCCCACATGACACCCTGACACTGGCGCGTCATAGCACTTCGTTTTCATCGTTGCGGTTATTTTCGTGGGAAAACCGAACTAATTGTTAACCAGATCCAGCGTGGCCGTCAGCAAGCTAAGACAACCACGTACTCACGCGATACGCAATCTCGCCACGTAGGATTTACGGAAAATTTTAACGCATACAATGTTTTTACTTCAAAAAATGTTTGCCACTCGGTCAAGCTTCACAGACGGTGCGTTGAGCTGCTCTATGGCTCACTACCCCCTTCTCACTGGTTTCACCTGTTTAAGTTGTGTATATTCGCGAGTCGCTAGAGAGTGAACGGATGCGGAAAGTGCTCGAAAGTTATTCGGAAATTTGTATGTTGATGGGTTTAAAAAAACTTCTTCGCCTTAGAATTTACTTCACGTCTCTCACTTTTTCCCCTTTCGGTGTGGCAGGTCCTTCAAGCCTCAACACCCTCTTCCGGCTAAATTTACCCACCCCACAGTATGGCTCAGTTTTGCTTGCAATGCGTTCTTGACATGAGGTCAAGCAGCCACGCGACGTTTCCCGCTGCCAGTAGGATATGTTTTCAGTGCCGTGGGCCCGTGCTATCGCAGGACTCCCTCGTTGACACTCACTGTTTTTTTATAGATGCTTCCCGAGATGCCTTCGCTAGCTTAGCTCGTAGCAAGCCGCGCGCAGGTTGCACGGCTACAGTGCCGAATTTTCACTTGAGGATTTTTGAGGAGGTTATTTTACCTCGAGGCCGAGTTTGCAAGCGCACGAACACACGTGAAGGACAAACAATATCAGTCCGCGTTACTCGTCAGGAACACTTGAGTAAGATTTACGAGTTTGAGAAGTATTTTCCCACGGAAGGTTTAGGGTCTGTAAGGGTCCGTGCCTCTGGGGAGTTGGCAGGCATCACGGTCCCGGCGACTTTTAAACACAAAATAACAGCACACGGAAGTCATAGTATGATAGTTACATACCAGAGGCTAGTTTTCAATCTGCAAGGCTGTCTCAACTTTCCAGTTGCATTCCCCAAAACCGCAGAGCTATGGGGTAAACCCGAGACGTTTGTGCCAGAAGCGTATATCAAAAAGACCTGGGCCGCTCTTCCGAGACAGTTCTCTGAGAAGGGGCTGCGTGTCAGCCCCAGAATGCTGGATAACGGGGCGGCTTTATTGCAAGAGGCTGAGCGTATCGCCAGTGATAACGTGTGGGAGGGCTTCTGTCGAGAGGATAGCATGATGCTGGCAGAGCTAGCCGCGAAGTGGAAAATACCGCGCAGTGACGAAGCCCCTCGCCGGAGCACTCGCTTACAAGGTAGGCGCGGCTTGTTCCCCTGCCTCTTTCGCTTCCTTCGCTCTCTGGAAAATCTTCTGTCGCTCATGCCGACTGATATTCCTATGCTTGAATTGCGTAGATCTGGCAACCAACCTTGCCGCAACTTCTTTTTTCATAGTTTGTGCTGCAACACCCTTCAGCCCGCTTCCTTTTTTATTGCTGTGTCTCCGTGCATTGAGCTTTCTTCGACTGTGCAGGTGTTCCAGTCCCTGCATGCTGTAGTCGAGAAGGTCCCCATGAAGAAGAACTTGAGTAGGGATATGGTGGTACGCCACGTGGGCGTACAGTTGAACGTCGACGGCCGCGCCATGCGCCACAGTTGCTTCTATGTATGCCTTCGCCTTCCTCCTGATAGCGTCGGCCTTGTTCACACGTGCCTGTGGTGTATCTGGTAGCGGGAGGCGTGTGGTCATCTCCATGTACACGTCTTTCAAGGTGTCCCATACCTTTAGGGCCTTGTGGAAAAGATCGTCATCCTCAGTCAGCACCACAAGCAGCATACCCCTGTAGTCTTTGAACATGTCATCGCACTCCCTGCCAATTATGTTCGGAACTTTCTCCTCTTTCACTCCTTGCTTGGCCTTTGTTTTCCTCACCCTAATAAAACACCGAATCTTCTCTTGCAGGAATTTGGCTAACCGGTCTGCTTTGTCTTGGGTGTTGCAATGGCATCTGCAGGTATTCTCCAGCGTATGGTGCACCTCACGCAGTGCAAAGTGGAGAAGGTCGATGATACGGTCGATGACTTCTACGTCGGTCATGATAGGCCCCTTCCTGTGCATCACTCCCTTGTGAACACGTTGATAGAGAAGCCGCGCCTTCTCCCCTTTTGGTCCGACATCCTGGAGCATCTCTTCCGCAGAAGTGAACGTCGACTTCCAGTTCGTGCCTTCAACGTCGGAGCAACATGGGCAAGTCCACGGAAACTCCATGTCAGCATGAGGAAGGTGAGCACCTTCCAGGATACCGAGGTACGTCCGCGCGGTTGGTTCCTCTCCTAGCGGGAAGTCCGTCGTGCAGTGCAAGTTGTCCTTGCTAACATCACAGAAGGAGCAACAATTGTTGTGCGAGCAAGTGGAGAGGCCGAGTTCGGCATTGATCCACTTCATATCCCCTCCTCCTAACGTCTTTACTGTGTATTGTTTATCTTCTAACACTAGCTTGTTCTTCTTCAGGTCTGCAAGCTCCTTGAGGATACGATCCATGGCTGCCCGAATATCGTCGTACGCCTCCTTCCCCTTGAAGACTACCAGACTTTGGTTCGTCAGCGGTGAGTTCACAGACCGAAATTCTGCGTCAGTCTTCTCGTCAGACCGTTTTGTAATGTGCTTGAAAGCAATCGTGGTTTGTGTCATACCACGAAATAGATTAGCTCCATCCCCTGCTATCTGAATCTTCACCTCGTCACTGTCGGGTGGGTTGATGGCCACCGTCTCCTTCAGTGCAGCAACGAGTGACACCGTAACACCGTGTCCTCCTGTGAGTTCTTGGGGCTTGGCCGTTTGGAAATAGGTGTTCTCAAGCTCAACCGTGCGGTTCTTACTTGCGTGTGTGCCAAGTGAAGGCATTGGCACGTCCTTTTTCACAAAGGCCGGCTCGTACACGTTAGCATCCTCGTTGTACTCACCTCCAAGCAAGTTGATTAAATCCTGGTAGGGTCTCTCAGGAAGTGCACAGCGGAGCCGAAGAGCCAAGCCGAGCTCGGCAGACCACTTCTTCTCGATGTCCCGAACAAGTGTCTGCTCTACTTTCAATGCTGCTTGTGGCGATGCCTCAACAGCCGCTGTCAGGTATTTCACATTCTCCTTACGGCTCAGGATGGTTGCCATGGTAACCAGTCCGTCTGTTGCTTTGACAAAGTTATCTTTGATATAGGTCGAGAAGTCCTTGGCCATACGTGCTAGTCGGGAAGTCCTGACGGTGCCTGTCTCGGTTGGCAGAGGGAGGCGCTTGCGAGTGTCTCTGTCAGGCTCACTATCCTCACCCTGTTCTTTTGCTAAATAATAGTTTGCGCGCACACGATATCTTGTTTTCTCGGCCTTTTCAAAAGCTAACTGACTTTGCAACTCTTGTACTTGCTGAGTTAGTTTTGTGACCTGCTCTTCCTTTACCCCTACGATGTTCTGAAGATATTCAACCTTGTTCTGCAACCGTTTTGTTGCAGGTGGTTCCTGTGGGGCAACAGTGGGTGTAGCAGTAGCAATAGCTTCGGGGGCCGTGGTGCCTTGTTCATCAATAGATTTCTTATTTGCAGGCCTATTGCCTTTTTTGAACTTGCCCATGTTGTGTCTTCTGACTGGTAAAGTAAAAAATGAATTATTCCTGCTATTCCCTGACTTAAGTAGTGCCCTCCGCCATTGTCAAAAGTACGGAAATTGCCACGTCATGGGTAGGGATCCTGAGCTGCATAGTCAGCATATCTGATTCTTAATCTTAACTTAATAATCAAAACTGATACACCACATATATTTGAACTCTTCGCATGCATATGCTCAATCAACTGTGTATTCACCCTCATAATGGTTATGCGCGGGATGCACCCACATGTTTTGAAACAGCAAAAACAGTGTGATAACAATAGAATCCGACAAAACGGACATTACCATTCGAAAGAGCACCATCAAAAATGGTATAGAGCACTTCATAAGGACTATATATACATATTATGGTATTGATAACCATGAAAAACCCTAAGTGCTATGAAACCCTAAGTGTTGGGGTGCCATGTGCCGGTCCGAGCTTCTCAGCAGCACGAGTACAACGACCGCATGGACTACGCCTTCAGCTATGGGGAGGAACTGGTTAAGTTGCTCCGCTCCCATGGCTTCAAGCCTCAAAAGGGTTTCACGCTCGACGGTTCCGACGCTGAGGCCGACTTCGCCATTTTGCTCAGCAACCTTCGGCACGTGTTGTCCCCTATTTCGCACTTCGAGTACGACAAGCTGTTTGACTTGGAGCACGAGTACCTGGTTTACCACTGGTCCCTCAACGAGCTCCTCTTCAACATTCTCAAGGGCGTCCTTCAGGGTACGGCACTGGCCCTCTTCCAGGAGTCCGCCCGTGTCCACCCGCGTGATGGACGCCGCGCTCTGCAGCGCCTTCGGTTTCACGCCGAGGCCACCACTGACCCCGACACCTTCCGGTTCTGGACGAAGTCGCGGTCTACCACGCTCGACGAGACCGCTGACCCTGCCCCCCAGCTCACGGTGTTTCGGGTTCCGGGGGACAAGCACCAGCGCTTGCACCCGTCCTACGACGATGCCGGCAGGGTGCAGGACTTGCACCACGTTCTTGGCCGGTCGGCAGCCAGCTCCCCCCTTGTGTCGCCACTGTATCTGGTGGTGCTGCGTGAGCTGGCTGCCGGCCACGCATTCACGTTCTCGGCCTTGCTCCTCCGCCTCAGCACCGTCTGGCAGAGCGAGGGCCACCTTGCACGTCTCCGTTCCCCATCCACGGGGTCCGGTGGTGGCAAGCACGCCCCCACCTCTGCATCATTCAACTCCATGCAGCGCAGCAACATCGTGAAGCCCGTCGGCGATTGGAAGCCGTCGCCCCGCCGCGGCCTCTACCTCGTGTGGGAAGGTGTCGGCTACCCGTGCGTCACATGCTTCCGCCTCTGGGGGCTCACTGACGCTCACCTCCCCACCCGTGGTGTGTGCCCTTACTCATGCGCGGCGTCATTTGCCCCCGGGCAGGCACCAGCGGGCGCGCCGGCTGCGCCGCCCCGTCCCACGATTGACGCATGGTTGCAGCCGCCCGCACCTATTGCTCCCGCTGCTGCGGCCGCCGTGCATTTTGCTGAGGGGTCTCCCTCGCCACAGTTTGCTCCGGCTGACAGCTCTGACGCAGCGGCTTTCACCCTTCGCCTGCCTCTCGATCACGATCCTCCTGGACCAGAGCCCGACGACTCTGCGGACCACGATGACGACGATTGGCCAGCGCTGCGCACCGCGTGCCGTGGATTCCGCCCTTCCAGGGCTCAACTTCCAGCAAGATTGACTGACAAGATTATCAATTTAGAAAGCGAAATTAGCCGTGATGCGCACCTGCAAGTTA
This sequence comes from Cymbomonas tetramitiformis, assembly GCA_001247695.2. Taxonomy (NCBI): domain Eukaryota; kingdom Viridiplantae; phylum Chlorophyta; class Pyramimonadophyceae; order Pyramimonadales; family Pyramimonadaceae; genus Cymbomonas; species Cymbomonas tetramitiformis. The sequence continues at coordinate 33,960 of LGRX02011669.1, read as the reverse complement.
GCACTGCCGTGTAGATTGGACTTGGGACTTGCCATTCTAGCCGAGCCGGTGTGGCTCCTTGTCTCTGCATGCTAGCCGGCTTGCCTGGTGACACCTCATCCCCACGGGGTGAGGTGGTGTCACGGGGAGCCCAATCTTTCCCCCCCACTGTAAGGGGGGGGACGGTGGGTCACCTGTCATTCACCCCTCGACCTGTGTTGTCACCAGTCACCGTGTCACACCGCGTTTCGACTCATAAAACACTATGCTCAGTATTTTATATCATCTTAGCACACAGTGAACCTCTGCCCCCTGCCATTCTGTTTCACTGCTTATCTCGAGATATATATATACCCTATCACATATATATATATCCTCTCTTTTGTGACTGTATACAACTCGCCGCAACTTCTTAAAAAATTCCGGCTTGTTTTTCTGGTTTTCTTGGTGGCTCTTATCACCATTTTTCGCGCGCAGATCAAATCCATCGGCGTAAAGGGATAAAGGGCAATTGAAGTTGGACCTAAAGGTCAAACTTTTCCAAAAATTGCACCAATCGCATCGATGTAGAGCACACCCCATTCATTCGCGTTTAGGCACCCTAAAAATAAGTCCAGGGGGTGGACTCGGATCCTATAAGGAGATAATAATAGTAGAGACTACAGAGAAAAATAATAAAACGGTCCCTCCCATCAGATAGGAATTCCTAGCTTCGTGAGATCGTCGTGACACGTTCGTAGGATTGTAGCTCGATCCTTGAAAGTTGAAACAGTTCTTGAAACTCGATCGATGAATTTATGTTTGACGATCGATTGATCGTGATGCTCAGATGTGAGATGATCGGATGCATGAGAAAGGGTCACTCTTTCAGTCTTTCTGCCGTCGTGCCCCGTGTCACTTGTAGTGCCGTTGTCGCGTGCCTTAGACCCTTGCGTTGGTTGAATAACTGATCGAACGTTGCGATGTTGCTTCTTGCCACGATACAGCAGTACAGCAATAGTACAGCTAGTAGCTAGTACGACAGTGGACACGACGCGACGCGACGCTACAGTAACAATTGAACATTGTCACCAGATTGAGATTCCAGCCTAGCTCTCTCGTTTTCTGGTGCGGGACAAAATATCGTGTATAAATCAAGACGACGCCTGATGAGTCAAGCGGTGCTCAATCCTGATTGGAGTCTCCTCATTGATTGTGTCCTGAGCCTCCTGACTCGGTTTCGGTTTCGGTTTCATGCAGCAGCGAAGTTCAAGCTGGGCAGACGAACTTAAAATTCATGTGAATTCCCTGTCGAGTCTTCCGCTCGCTTCCGCCAAAAGAGTCCGATAGCTCACGTATTCTTTACCATTTTCGACAAGTTACGCGACTTATTCATCGTGGTATTAGAAACTCAAGTGGTTTCACCTGAGATTAGCTTTGTGTCGCGCACTTGAGCTCAGCGATGATGACGAGGGACAAGGTCATTGCAGAGGAGCTTGGGCCCGAGTGGACCTATAAACGGCCGCTCGGCCAAGGTGCTTATGGGAGCGTTCACTTATTTGAGGAGAAATCAACGGGCCTTGTTTTTGCTGTGAAGTTCATACAACGGGCTTCTGTGGACGAAATGGTTTCGCGGGAGGTTCTGAACCATAGCTCTCTGCGACAAGAACACATTGCTCGCTTCAAGAGGGTGGGTGCTATGCGTATTGACTCGTCCCGACGTTTACTGTTCTATGCTGACCAGATACAGTGATATGTTGCAGACTTTGGTCACAAAAGCTGGAGATCTGGCCATCATAATGGAGGTAACGGGGCCTCAAATATTTCAGTGGCTCGGGTCCAGGCGTTGCAACTGTCTTTGAATCCTTCTTGCGAAGGCTTGATCTTAAAAATCAATATGCACGAAGTCACCGCGAAGACTGCGTTTTCCCCTCCAAGTAACTATAAGGCAGTAAATGACTACGACTGTAACTTGCATTTGTGCGTTGTACCGCTGACGCTGACTTGAGAGATGCTCAAATCCCAGTCATACACCCTGCCGCTGGCCATCATTTTATTCTCTTTTGACTGCCGGCTAGTACGACACGCTGTTCACTTGACTGTGAAACAACTTTTTGAAGTGAACGCGCACGAATGCCTTTTTGGTAGGAAATGCGATTTTCTCCGTTTCTAGTATTGTTCGTCTCCTAGCTGCGAGTTTGTGAATTTTGTTCAAGCACGGTCCCTGAATCCTGAGTCGTCTGTCACAGTTTGCCTCGGGTGGCGATCTTTTTGCTTTTGTCACGGAAAGCCCTGGGGCGAATCTACCCGAGGACATGGCGCGAGGATATTTCCAGCAGCTCATTAGCGGAATTGGTAACTTCAGCTTGATCTCTCACCCGCCCTACGAACGAATCGTTTTATTACAGCAACTTTCAATATCTTCTTGGGCATCCAACTTCTCATGTCTTGTGAAAAGCGCTGGTGGTCCCCACCGTTATCGTCTTACTCATCCGCGTCTGGAATGCCTCCTCGATGCCACCGTAGAAAATCGCCTATCGAAGGTTGGTGAACTCATAGCTTTGGCTTGCTGCTTCGTGGGAGTATCTGTGACAGATTACATGCACTCACAAGGTATCTGCCATAGAGACTTGAAGCTCGAAAACATGCTGATGACAGGTGAGAATATAACCACAGGAGCTTTATGTGAGTCCGAGAGAGTGAGAGCGCGTGCGCGAGCAAGGTTAACGGCACACAAAACAGTTTCCCCTGCGACACGCTGTCACGGCTCCAGTCCTTGCAGGCTATGGTTTGATGCACACCGCCCGAACCCTAGCACTGAGCGACTCGCATCAACCCGTGTTGCGCACACCACACCACTGTGGATACCTTTGGAGGCGGCCCTGTGGCCGGATACCCGATTGATTTCTCTTCCGGGGTCACCTTCGGGAACCCCTCCCGGCACTCCTGCGGGTGCCCCTCCGTGCGCCTCCCTCAGGGATCCCTTTGGGTGCCCGTGGCCGGGGACCTGGGGCCTACTGAGGGCGCCCCTCAGGACACCTAGGGACGCAGCTTGTCTTGCTCGAGACTTGGGTCTCTCTACGCGCTTCGCTACTCCTCGCCCACTGCGCCACCTTGGCTAGGTGGCCGTCATGTCTCACACAGAACGAGCGCAACTGGAGCAGCCGCGCCGCTTTTGCTCACCGCATGCCCCCACCTGTGCTTTGACGTCCGCCTCAAGCTTGCCTCTCGTACTGGCCTCGGGGAGGCCCGCTCACCCTGCCTCGGGGAGGCCCGCTCAACCTGCCTCTTGGATAGGATTTCGGATATGAAATTCGCTCCGTTGTGTGAAGATAGATGCAAGGCAAGCCTCTGGGGTAACAGGCCACGTCACATCGCCCTCATGTGGCGCTCAGCCGAGCCACTGGCGATGGGAGTGATCTCTGACGGGTATGCGGGGGGACAGGGGATCCACCTGTCATCAAGATATGTGATTTCGGCTTCTCCAAGAATAATAAGCTTAACTCAAACCCCAAAACTAAGGTGAGAAAATGGATGCGCGGCGCTCTCCGAGCTGCTTGCTTCGGTCGGGGATGGCGGAGAGTGGTGCCTCCTACTTCGCACATGATGCACGTGCGGTGCTCACTTCTGAAGGGGAGAACGTGTATCTTGCGCTTCTCACGTTGGCAGCAGTGCGCGTGGCGCTCCCTGAAGAGTGCGCCCCTGCGGCGGCGCCAGAGTGCCCTCAAATACCTTTGGCTTTAATTGTTGGCTTTGCTGGGTGCACATGCATGCCTTTCTTTCATGTTTGGCGCCACCCGTTCCGTACGTGCACACCCGCAGTGGCTGAAGTGGATAGAGCCGAGGATGACGAGTGCGGCGGCCGGTCAGGTTGGGACGCCGGCGTATGTTCCACCTGAGATTTTGATGCCGAAGCAAGAGCAGGCGTACGACGGCCGGGTGCGTGCGGCTTCCCGCCCGCCTGCGCCTTTGACAAGTCACCCCATTAGCCACGGGGCAAGGTCTGTGTGTTTCCGATGATCGCGGGGAGCTGCCGGCTTCCGTTGCGCCGAGACGGAATTTTGTGGAGGGGAGGGTGGTGGATTAGATGTTTGCTGCAGCGGGGTGAGGAGGGGAGGGTGGTGGATCAGATGTTTGCCGCAGCAGGGTGAGGAGAGGGGAGGGTGGTGAATCAGATGTTTGTCGCAGCGGGGTGAGGAGGGGAGGGTGGTGGATCAGATGTTTGCTGCAGCAGGGTCAGGAGGGGAGGGTGATGGATCAGATGTTTGCCGCAGCGGGGTGAGGAGGAGGAGTGGATCAGATGTTTGCCGCAGGGGTGAGGAGGGGAGGGTGGTGGATCGAGATGTTTGCCGCAGCAGGGTGAGGAGGGAGGGTGGTGGATCGAGATGTTTGCCGCGGCAGGGTGAGGAGGGGAGGGTGGTGGATCGAATGTTTGCCGCAGCAGGGTGAGGAGGAGGGTGGTGGATCGGATGTTTGCCGCGGCAGGGTGAGGAGGAGGGTGGTGGATCAGATGTTTGCCGCAGCGGGGTGACGAGGGGAGGGTGGTGGATCAGATGTTTGCCGCAGCGGGGTGAGGAGGGAGGGTGGTGGATCAGATGTTTGCGGCAAGGTGAGGAGGGGGTGGATCAGATGTTTGCCGCAGCAGGGTGAGGAGCGGAGGGTGGTGGATCAGATGTTTGCCGCAGCAGGGTGAGGAGGGGAGGGTGGTGGATCAGATGTTTGCCGCGGCAGGGTGAGGAGGGGATGAGAGGCTGAGGCACGGCACGGGCAGCTCGGCTTAAGGCTGAGAGGGTGCAGGAGACTAGGGAGGCATGGCAGGTACTTGCGGAAGAGTGAATGGGGGCAAAGAAGGGCACGAGAGGAAAGGGGAGAATGATGATGTCGCGGGGGGCATGGCGGGAGGAGACTGGTACTCAGGGAGGTGAAGCGGAGAGAGAATTTGTTTGGGCTACGGCACCGGAATGCGGGGTGGGATGAAGAGAGGAGGCTGGGTTGCGGAGCTGGGAGCACGCCCTTGTTGGAAGCCCTCGGGTGACTTGGGATGACGCCAGCGGGAAGGGGGGGTGCGTGCAGGCGGCTGACATCTGGTCGTGCGGAGTGGCCCTGCACATCATGCTCGTCGGCATGTTCCCATTCTGCGACCCCTCGGAGCCCAACAACGACCGCAAGACCTTGCTCAACATCGTACAGTATGGGTGTGTTTCTCTTCAGCACGGAGTGCTCCCTGATCTCGCAGTCATGCTTAGCAGTGCGGTGATAGCCCGTACAATGCCCCATACCTGCATGGTGTCTCGCCCCTCGACCTACCGGGGGGGCCGGATAGATACTCCCCATGCGGCCACACAGCTAAAGCGTGTCTCTCCCCTCGACCTACCGGGGGCTCCGGATAGATACTCCCCATGCGGCCATACAGCTAAAGCGTGTCTCTCCCCTCGACCTACCGGGGGCTCCGGATAGATACTCCCCATGCGGCCATACAGCTAAAGCGTGTCTCTCCCCTCGACCTACCGGGTGCTTCCGGTAGAAAACCTCCATGCGGCCATACAGCCACATGATGCCTTTTCGTTTGCCTCGACGACTGCTCCTGATGTGGTGGCTGGGCCTTCGGTCGCTCTTCTTCGGGTGTGCGTGGCCGATGTGCTGGCTGGGCCGTCGATGTTTTGTCTTTGGATGTGCGTGGCCGATGTGCTGGCTGGGCCGTCGATGTCGTGTCTTTGGATGTGCCTGGCTGATGTGTGTGGTCGGGCCGTCGATGTTTCTGCTTCGGATGTGCCTGGCCGATGTGCTGGCTGGGCCTTCGGTCGCTCTTCTTCGGATGTGCGTGGCCGATGTGCTGGCTGGGCCGTCGATGTCTCATCTTCGGATGTGCCTAGCCGATGTGGTGGCTGGGCCGTCGATGTCTCATCTTCGGATGTGCCTGGCCGATGGGGTGGCTGGGTCTTCAAATGCTACTCTCATCTGTCAGTTTGGTGAACGATGCCCTAAGCCTGCTCTTGCACGCTCTTCTGCCGCACCGGGATGGCGTTCGGCTGTCTTTGGTTGACACAGCTTACGCCATGGCATGAAGGATGACGCGGGACTTGGGCGCCTTAACGAGCTCCTTCGATTCCGTGGCATTACGGGCAGCTCAGAAGGGCAAAGCGGATGGGGTGAGGGGGTTTTGGCGTGCAGCAAGGGCCAAGCCCCGTACAAGCCGCCTCTGTACGCCAGCTCGGAATGCCGAGCACTGCTGAGCTCCATGCTGGACCCGGACCCCGCCCGCCGCGCCACCGCAGAGGCCATCAAGGCCACCAGCTGGTTCCGCACCAATCTGGCTCCCAACCTGCTGCTGGAAACGGTGCGTGCAAGCCAACAGCCCGTCCTTGCTTGCGGCACGAAGAAAACTGCTGGCATGCTTGTTGTGAGCTGGTTGGGCCCACCTGCCTCCGTGAGATAGATTCGGTGCACCTTCCTCACGTTTTGTGGTGGTGAGCATCGCAGGGGCAGGAGAAAGAGGCCGGCAGCCAGACGTCAGAGGAGGTGCTCGCTGTGCTCGAGGAGGTGTGCCCAGTTGCCCTGGTGCTTGGCTTCGCGCTGGCAGCGACCCTGCTGTCCCAGGGTGTCCTGCTCCGAGTGCAGGCTGCTGTCCCAGGGTGACCTGCTCCGAGTGCAGGCTGCTGTCCCAGGGTGTTCTGCTCCGAGTGCAGGCTGCTGTCCGTCCCAGGGTGTCCTGCTCCGAGTGCAGGCTGCTGTCCCAGGGTGTCCTGCTCCGAGTGCAGGCTGCAGTACCATGCGCGGCTATGCCCCCTCTCATGGGAGCACGCCATCTTGTACATTTGGACGTTTCGCGTTGTGCACATTACGCGTCCATTGATGGTGGCTGTCACTCTGGGCGACCCTTGAGTCGGATGTGGCTGCTCCGGTTTGCGGCGGCAGGTGAAGAAGCCGCTGAGCTTCACAGATTCTTGGGCCAACGCACAAGCCATGCCGAATGGTGCCCCACCCTCCCTCCACGTGACACGCGCAAGCCATGTCGAATGGTGCCCCACCCTCCCTCCATGTGGCACGCGC
>LGRX02011669.1:0-25615 GCA_001247695.2 Cymbomonas tetramitiformis | reverse complement strand
CCTCCATGTGGCACGCGCGAGCCATGTCGAATGGTGCCCCACCCTCCCTCCATGTGACACGCGCAAGCCGGTTTTCTTGGCCCCAACGCTTGAGCCATCTATAGGGGTACTCCACGCTTCGTCCACGCTTACCATCCTGCGGTGCCACAGCCTTCCCATGACCTCTCTGCGGCTTTATGAGGGTGGCCGGCAGGCGTAGTGGCCAATGGAGTGTCGAGGTGGCCGAGCAAGGGTGATATGTGCTGTGTATGCCCCCCATTGCACGATGTATTTTGAAGGGGTGCCTGCGGCTCTACGCAGATTATGACTCCGATCAAGACAGCCTGGGCTCTGAATTAAACAGCCCGATGCCTTCTTTCAACTTCGAAGCGGGAAGCGGCTCGGATCTTGGGGAGCTCAAATCTTTATCTCCAACAAAATCTGGGCCAAGCCCCCTAAAAGGTGCCCCTCTGCCATGCGCAGACCCAGGATCCGCTCAGAGCCTCTTCCGCGTGCTTCCTAATCGTATTCCATATTACTCATCGGAATGCTGTCATCTTACTAAAGGCGGTCCCCTTTTGCAGGCCCTCAGGAGGGTGGTGCCGCCGGGGACCTTGAAGTGAGCGACACGAAGAAGAAACCCGCAGAAACCGCCGAGACCAAACCTGCAGAAACCGCCGAGACCAAACCTGCAGAAGCCGCCGAGCCAAAGTCTGCAGATGCCGCCGAGCCAAAGTCTGCGGGTGTCAGGTTTGCTGCCAATCCAGTCGGCTTTATCACAGATAAGATTAAAGGGTTCCTGCCGTAGTAATAGCTGGATGTGTGGATCTGGCCATCAAATGGCGCAACCGGTGAAATAGGCTATCAAATTGGAAGGTCTCTCCATGTGTGGCTTCTGCGCAATGGCACGCATTATGACCTATTTGTTGTTCCGCCTCCACAGCAGGTGATGCATTGCAAGTAGTGAGAAATATGTAATGAAACATGGATATCAATTTGAAGCCACCACATGGGCATTGGAGCAGAGCCCTGAAGCAAGATACCTAAGAGGAACGAGTCATTGGGTGGCAGACAGCCATCCACACATGCACACACACACACACATCCGTTGCTGATCCTTAGTGTGGGTACACAGCAGTGCAGCTGATCTTCGGTGGCTATATGGTGCCAAAGAATTTGGTCTGAGGATTAGCGACCCACACATGAGCGACCACACCGGAAGCGTGCATTTCGACTCGAAGTGCATATTTCGACTCGGCATCGTGTTTCTTTAATACCAGTGCTATGCAGTCGCATATGCACTGTAGAGCAGCCCAGCCTAATTAGGCAGCTTTGTAACATTTGTTTATCAACCCGCACGCATCTGCATCTGACAATGCCTGTATGAACTATGAGATTGGGCAACAATTGGGTTGAGGTTTTTTGGAACATTGCTGGGCCTTCCGATATGTTACCTATTGTATGCATGTTGCCGGCATTGTTTTGAAACACCCGAGTGTACTGGATATGATGTATATTAGCATATATTAGTACAAGAGCTGAAAATAACATATTTTGCAGACGTGCACGGTGTGTGTGAACCAATCATCAATATCAATGAAAAATGCGACCGATAATGCCATACCGCTTAATTGTTATCTGCAGGATCCACAAAGCAAAATCTATACCTTTGAGCACATAGAGTTGTTTTTAAAACTCAAATTTCCAATTTCAACAAGCGGGCTCATACATTTAGTGACCTACGCTCAAGCAATTCGCCCCCCCCGCTAATCATCAACAGGGCCATTTGTTTTCTTCGGAGTAGTCACGGGCAAATTAAGTGTGCGCCCTTTGCGCACACGCACCCACAGCAATCCGTGATCCAACTTACATGCATTCACGTTACGTGAGGCTATGGTACTCATTACGTTGCTATATGGTTTTGTGCGAGCATGCCAATAATCCCACTCAGTTTGTTTGAATACAAATTCACGACATGAATGATTTTTATAACCATCGCTGCATTTTACATTATTGTGTGAGCTCACCGATGTCAAATAATTGCACCGTGGTAGCTACCAAACATCGTTCATTTGCAGCTGTTTTCCATTCGCATTGTCCAATAGTCGGGACACCAGCATTATATTTAGTCAATTGCCGATAATTACGTATATACACGATGTCGGGAATGTACACCACCATCCTCTTGAATTGCATATCGTTCATACAAAGGATCGCAAAATCCATCTGTAATACCTCAGTGTATATCATGAATACAGTTTTCCGTAATGATTTAATTACACACACTCCGTCCACAGCGTTTGCGGGATCACAAAAGGCATTGTGTGCCAGCCTTTCCCTGATCGCCATCACGGGACGAAGGGGGACCCGTGGCTTTTTAAGGGTTTCTGGAGTTTCTTGATTCTCGGGTATGGCGCAGTCATGGCTATAAATGTTTCGCTAGCAGTTTTTGTTCGAGGAGAGACAAAGTGAAGTTCCCGGGTGAACATTTCAACAAAGTGAGTATATGCTCAACATATTCGATGTCATAAGATAATATTTGGTGTTCTTTTTGTCTGCCGATACAGAAGCTGCGACAAGACTGAAGCTATGTTGACGTTGTATTATAACGCAATGTTTGTACTGTCATAGATCTGGCACAACCCGCTGCTGACTTGGGTTGTGGCCGAGTCACTAGCCCTCAAGCGCACTTGCGTTTTACCCGTCTTTTCGGAGAAGCGGAGCATTTCTGTCTCATCTGCTTGTTACCTTCGGAAGCTGTCACCTCCCTACCAGCTCCAACCAGTTTGGTAGTGTGGTTGAGGTCCGGGGAGCGCGCCACTATGCTCATCACAAAGTCGAGGAGTGCAGTATTCACCACTTCGAGGGCTTCAGCGTTGTCCGCGAACGTTTTTGACACTTTCAGAGCGTGGTCCCCCCCCTCCACGGTGTGCACCAAGACCCGAGAAGCAGCCAATCTACCTACGACCTGTCACCGAAATCCACGGTTCTCGTCACAAGTATTTGAAGGAGTTAGTCTTTACATCGAAGTGAAAGTCAAAAACAGACTCGAAAAACAACTACCTGCCAATACCCTTGGCTTACTAGTTTCGCTCTTTACCAAGAAGTTGTGAACGCGGGCAGGGATGCAATAGTTTTCAAGTTTTACCTGACCACACGAGGTTACAGGGTTCCGTAAACTATGGACGCGGTTTGGACTGGATGATGACACACCGCGAAAGTTTTTGTTAACTAATATATCTCTTCTTCTACGAACTGCACTTGATATCGGCATACGAGGTTGGACACTTGGCAACAATTGGGAAGTGTTGCACAGAATTAGAACAGGACTCGACGAGGAAGATGCATCCCTAATATGGCCACATTTTTTAGTGTAGCGACTGTTGGTACAGCTACCCGGAGGGCTCGGGCGAGCATAAAGGAGGCGAAGGGCGGCGTACCTGCTCGAAAGGCGCCGGCGAGGACATGCTGTCACGGGTACCCCGGACGAACAGGAGTGGCTGCGTCAGGTCAGTGAGAGGCAGATCTCGAAGCGTTTCTTCTTGTTTTGGGGGATGCAACGGATATGACAGGAAAATGCAAGCGTCGATGTGGCAATCCGACAAGAACGCCACCGCACTAGAAACTCGAGCGCCCTGGAAGCAACGCAGTGCAACCGCCGCTTAAGCCTCCCCGAATAGACGATTTGCAAAACTAGTCCTTTGCAACAAGGAGGCAGCAACGCGGAGCTCAAAGTCGGCGAGCTCTTGCATACCATGGAGTGACCGATGGCAATCCAGGTTTTCACGTTGGCGGCTTCCGGATGCCTCCGTGTTGCTTCTTGTACGGCACGAAAACACCTCACTCGAAATGAGAGGTTTGGCGCTTTTGCTGTATACCGCACGCACAAGTAACCCGCCTCTCCCATTTTGCGGGAAAAGAAAGGCAAACTTCCAGAGTTCATATCTCCCCCTGCGCCATGCGACAGGATGAGGGCCACTGACGGTTCAGGTTGGCCCGAGCAAGGCACAGTCAGTATCGCTGGCAGGGGCTCCTTGCCATCCTTTGGATGAGGCACTTCGAGCGGTACTTGGCGGGACAGTGCTCGCATATTGATTCGGCAAATATCCGGCGTCTCAATTCAAACGAAGCGTAGGCAAGAAAAACTATCTCCAGTACGAGTACATACGACTGAAGTACACTTCACGTAAAAGGTTAAGCGATAGGCTATCCACTTGAGAGCACATGAAAGCTTAAAGGTATACAGATACGCAAGCACTCGAAGAATGAACAATAAAGAATGGTGTTAGATTAGGGTTTAGTTCGGTTTAAAGAAAGATTACAAAAATTGAAGTGGATATAAAAGTTAAGCTTTCTATCCCACCAATAGAAACATCAGGATAAAAGTTGAGCTTTTTATCCCACCCGGTCGCCGCTCGCCGCGTCGCCGGTGTCCATTGTAGCCATAGCTATAGGCCTGGCTCCGATCGCGCGGTTCAACGGATAGCAGGTGTCATTCGTGTTTTGGCGGGAAATTCGCTACCTTTTCCCCTAGAGCCGAAAGCATTTTTGTCACTGTGCTGAAGCATTTTTTACGGCTGAATATTATCTTCAGGATTATACTGCAGAGAGCGACAATATGAAAAATGTTTACTTTGTGCTCATATCAGGCATATGAACTCGTAAAGCACTGTGACATCTCTTACCCGGTATATTAGCGAGGAAATTACCTCTGTACTGCCCTGTCGGTTTTCTGTACTGTACTGCCGATTTTGGGGAATTATGTGCCGACGTGGCAGCCGTGCGACAGTACAGTACAGCCCGAAGGTTTAAGCGAAATATTATCGCTGTACTGCGCTGCCCTGTTTCATCGGCTGTACTGCCTCTGTCGCCACGTTTTGTACTGTCGTCTGTACTGTCGTCTGTACTGCCGTATACTGTCGTCGGTACTGTAGTCTGTACTGTCGGCTGTACTCCGTATACTGTCGAGTGTACTGTAGCATGTACCGGCCGTTCCGCACCATACTTAATTTCATTTTGGCGACATCCACGCCTCCGCCTCTATTGCCGTCCTTTTTGTCTGCATTGTACTGCCGTCGACGAAAAACGGTGGACCTCCAACCAGAGACGCGGAAATTGACATGCTGTCACGGACGCAGTACAAAGACGAGGCAGTACAGACCAAACGACAGTACAGTACAGAGGTAATTTCCTCGGTAAAATTACGGGTTAGGATCAAGGCTCCTAATCGGTTTAACCGATATTCCGATATATCGATATATCCGGGAAAAAACGGGAAATCGGTATCGATCGATCTCATTTTTGTGCACATTTCATCGATAAATCGGTATCGATTCAATTTAGTATTGGCGGTCTTATGTATTGTATACGGAGAATTGTATATAAGATTCAATAATCGATATGAATCGATATCATCGATTATCGATTGAAAATGTTGAATATCGAAATCGATCGATATGCAAGTTTGAAACCGATTAGGAGCCCTGCTTAGGATTGTGCCTAACGCTTTCCCCAAGAGCGCTTTCGAGCACGCGTTCTTCTACATTTCATGCGTTGCTTACACACGGCCTAATCCGCGAAGCAAGGGGAAAGAGGAGTCAAAATGAGTCCTAAGGTATACATACATTACTCTTTATTTCAGGATCATCTCCTTGCGCCTTCTTGTTCTTGCAAACTGTTGGGCTGAATATGTTTTTGTTTCATTCAGGCGTTCGCAACCCAAAGTTCACGAAAGCATTTCTAGTTCGATACTTTGCGGAATCGAGCCAAATCTCCGGCAAATAAAAGGTACACCTCTGAAATTTCATAGGTTATCACTCACGACACCTTAAACCTCCATGAAGTTGCATATTTGTCCTTGGCTGAGCAGGGTTTGGCGTTGTTTGACGCATTACTTGCCCATATAAGATTAGGCGCACAAGGCGGAGAAATGCGCTGAAATGCATCATCTTTGGCGCATCTTGAAGGTTACAGTAAGCACTTTCATATTTCTTTTTGCATACGGTCACGAACCGGCACTAACTTTCGCAATATTGCGCGGGGTGTGTGGTATTGTGGCCGCAGAGCGGTGTTCTACTTCCTCACACTAGATTAGGCGTACAAGGCGGAGGAATGCTCCGAAATGCCTAATCTTTGGAGCAAATAAAAGGTAACACGTATAGAACTTTCATATTTTCTATTGCACACGTCCATGAGCCATCATGAACTTCCGTAATATTGCGATGGGTATAGGGTATTGTGGCAGTGGCGCGCATTGCTTGCCCACACAAGAATAGGCGCACAAGGCGGAGGAATGCGCCGAAATGCCTCATGTTTGGTGCATATAAAAGGTAATATATAGGACCTTCATATTTTCTATTGCATACAGAATCACTCACCAATAAGAAATAATAGCAATAAGAAACCAGCCAGCGTTTGGGGGGTCACAACTTGACGAAATTTGCTGGCTAGCTTTAATTTCTTAAGAAATTGGCCAAAATAAGAAATCAAGGGGCTGGCTGGCTTGAATCATAGTGAAAGCTAGTTAAGAAATTTTGGCTGGATTATTTGGTGGGTTTACTCGATTTAACAAGGATTTTGATGGTTATACACAATTTATCTCAATAAAAATATCATACAGACTATTGAGTTTTTTCGAACGGAGGTGCGTTTCGATTGCGTCCCGCGCAGTGTCGGTACGGACAGTCTCGCCACTTTTAGTCTTCACGAAGCGCGTGAAACCGTGTTCGAATAGGCGAGATGGTTTTCGCTTGCCAGCGATAGCGCGAGACACCGGGATCGCTAGTGGTCGCTGACTTGGAAGAGAAGTAGGAGCGGGTTGATGTGCTCCTTGGTGCGATGCGCCGGATAGGGACGTGTCCGTACTGCCGATAACCGCCTCAAGAATTTCTTCGACTTCTGTTTCACACTCCTTTGGATTCGCTTCAGACGGTGCCTCCCTATTCAGCGCTTTCGCTTTAATTCTGTTCACGATGATGCTTTTAAGGTCCTCGAAGTCCGACTGACTTATGAGGCCTTCGTCTACATCCTTCTTTAGCTCTCTTATCTGCTCACGGCTAGCAGGATCCATACTAAAATTTTACTACTGTGGCCGTCGCTGAGTGCCAATTTCATGATAGCTGGCTGCCTCCTCCTTAAGTAATAAGAATAAGAAATTGGCTGGCTGAGCTACGAAATCGGGATTTCTTATTCTTAGCAATTTCATAGGTCGCTGGCGCTGGCGGGGGGGGTCACAACTTGACGAAATTCGCTGGCTGACCCCAAATTTAGGACTTTCTTATTGGTGAGTGATTACTGTACGGTCATGAACCGTCATGAACTTTCGGAATGTTGCGATGGGTGTGAGGTTGTCAAGGTTGATATCCAACCTTTCAGACTATGCGGCTGCTATTGAACTGTAGCAACTCGCAACTACAATATTTGGTGGTAAATGAGTGCAGTCTCTGGTGTCCAGAAGTATTTGCTTGAGCGCAATGCTCCTCATATACCAATGCCCTCACGCTTCATAAGCGTTACCACCATCGGGTTGTGAACCCGAGGGCATTGGGTGAACTAACAGTATCGGCTGGTCGAATTAGCCTGTTGATACCCGCATGTTGTTCAATTCATGCTTGAAGCGAAGACGCGTCCTCTCAGAACAGTTTGTTCTTCAGTAACTTGTCTTGCTTCATCATCGAGATGCCGTACTCGGCCTCTCGATGACAGATGTCACTCATGGTGAGTGGATGACAGATATTGTGATTGTACATGTCATAGTCGACCGTACTGACAATACTCGACGACTATATGCCATTATAACATATGACATGACATGACATGCCATGACATGACATGGTATGACAGGTATGCCAGGTATGACACGTATGACATGTATGACACATATGGCATCGGTCATATCCCTAACAGATCTCCCCTCTTAGAAGAGTTGTGACCTCACAATATAGGGTGCATACCTTTGTATATGTCTTTGATGTCTTTGTTGTTGAGCTGGTACCATTCTTCTTACACCGATGAGGCGTCCCTCAAGGTGTTTTTAGGATATTGGGGGGAACTGAGTCCACTTTAAACCCTCACCTTAGGCATTTAGCCTTACAGTTCTTAGGATGTAGCCCATGAATTGCGTATCGTATTTCAGAGTGACGTTTCAAGGTATCTTCCGAGGTTTACGTTACGGATAGATATAGCGCTGCCGTTCGTATCGTATTTCAGAGTGACGTTTTTACGGCTTTATATAATGCATCCACCTCTTCCTCCCTTCAGAGAGCTTACTCCCCCGAAGTTCATAGGAATACTATGGAGGGTCCCTTTTGGGGGCTTGGTTTAATGCAAACGGAGTGGGCCCTGCTTAACGAGATATCGGAGGGTCTCTATGAGTCCACTTTAAATCCTCGCCCGATTTGCCCCAGTGCTCTTTTTATGTTTCGGTCCGGTACGCGCGCTCTGACGAACATTTCATAGATTGGATTCGACAACGTACTAATGTGAAATTCGTTTTAGTTATGTATGTCAATCATAACTCAGGATCACAACTCCGTCCACCTCAGTATCCGGTAGCTACGGATTCATGAGAAACCCGAAATAAACTAGCTATATGAGGGGGGGAAAGAAGGCGGTACGACAGCTGCCATAAGGCAGCAGCTGAAGGACAATGGCTGCGGATAATATTACCAGAGTGGGGCTGGCGGCTTGCGCCGCCAAGTTATTACGAAGGGAAGATTGTCTGAGAGGGGCGCGTGTCGCAGTGACATCATCATAACGTGTGACACCGCGACCGCAACTACGATGCTTCAGGTGTGAGTGACACAAGAAGTCACATACTACTAGATACTACTATAGGGTACCCAATATTGTACTCTACGTGACACTACCTGACTACGAAGTGGTCACTAAGGATGAAGCACTACCCATTCAATGGAAGGGTACACTACGGTATGCATGCTAGAAAATACGTCTAGGGCACTACCGATTTACGTGCTAAAAGCACACTTAGCGAATTACCTCTAAGGCACTACCAAGTAAAGTGCTTCTAAGCACTACCTACAAAAGAGATCACAACGAGTCATCGAAGAATGTTGAAAATGTTGATTGTCGTTCTTAAAGATAATTTCAGGTCCCTCGAAGATCATCACACGCCATGGAGACGTGGAGAAGGGTCAAAACTGAAAACTGGCCTTGGCAGATCGCGCGAAGTTATTTGGCTGTAAAATGTCAACGATGCACACACTAAACACGTCGAATTTTCTTGAAATTGAGGCCGTTGAGGAACAGCTTTTGAGGGGTTAGGCTGTTCAGGTTGGTGTCGAGTAATCCCAACTTCCAGAGGGGTAGAGAGGAGAGAAGGGTCGACGAACGCGATGGGGCTGTAAATCTGGCCAGAAAATCTGCCAAATGGCTGATTAGTAAAGATTGACGTAAAGGTCAAAGTTCTCGAAGTAAAGATGCCCGGTCGACGGGTTGCTACTTCCCAGAAGTTCATTGTCCAACATAAAAATACGGCTGCCTCTAAAAACCTCGAAGGTGGCAAAATCGACAGTCGTTGGCGAATTGGGTTGGCACTACCAAATTTCAGGATCTGAAGTAGGGGGGCGATCAGAAATCAGGCAGAGAGCGGACAGCGCGGCTGCATTCAGCGCGAACTCGGAGTTGATGCTGCGTGAGAAGCCAGGGATGCGGCTGAAATGTGAGTGCCAAAAGTGGGGTCACAACTCCCACATTAGGCTAAGAAATTCCGGGGAGACCAAATCCCGAAATAACTGTGACTACTGGGGTCACCACTCCCCAGAAGTCGCTGTAGGAGGTCGCAGCGGCCGAAATACGCAAGAGAACGCGAGGAGCCATGCCGGCTGTAAAATTAAGCTAGGGAAAAGCGGGAATCCCAAGATCTGCTGATCAGAAATCTGAAACAAACAGAGGAAGCGTAAGCGAGGCCCATAACCTCATGAGAAACCCGAAATAAACTAGCTATATGAGGGGGGGAAAGAAGGCGGTACGACAGCTGCCATAAGGCAGCAGCTGAAGGACAATGGCTGCGGATAATATTACCAGAGTAGGGCTAGCGGCTTGCGCCGCCAAGTTATTACGAAGGGAAGATTGTCTGAGAGGAGCGCGTGTCGCAGTGACATCATCATAACGTGTGACACCGCGACCGCAACTACGATGCTTCAGGTGTGAGTCACACAAGAAGTCACATACTACTAGATACTACTATAGGGTACCCAATATTGTACTCTACGTGACGGATTACTGGCCATAAGATCCGAATGACAAACCACGGTCTGGCAAAGGTAGCATAGCAGTTTTTATTTATCCACAGATATGGTACCCGCATGTATGCGTATCCGTGCAAGGGCATGATTTCGTACAAGGCTCACTACACCTTGGCAAGGAAGGATCAATTTCCTGCTCCTGTCATATCAATTTGATGCAGGGTAAAAATGTTAGGGATGTGACTTTGCAGTTCTTGGGATGCAGCCCTGCAGTTTTTGGGATGCAGCCCTGCAGTTTTTGGGATGCAGCCCTGCAGTTCTTTGGGATGCAGCCCTGATTATTATTCGGTCGGCAATCATTGGCCAAAGTCATCGGCTATCAGCTTTTGACTCAGAAGCCACAATGTTATAGAAGCTACGACCTATCGTGACCATATGCGGCACGTATGCCTTCAGCATACGTAGACAATATGATAATGTGGAACTTATAATCCCACTTAAGTTGCATCATGTTAAATTTATCCAGGTGTTAACAAGTGTTCAGGATTTGATAAGGGGTTGACGCCCCACAGGCCAAAGGTCATTGTCTCGTAAGGCTCGCTTCAAGTGTGCGGCTTTGAGGATCAGCGTCCCGGCGAGGCACAGGCATGATGCTTCCTTGATTACAATGGAGCTGGAAATGAGAATGTTCAAGATATCCGAAGACAGGAAGGCTTTTTGTTGGCCAGAGTTGCTGTCTAGATGCTTAAGCTCTATGGGATTGCATTCGGATACAAACTGTGCAGCCATACATGTGACTTATGCATTGGTGTACGACTTTGATGAATTGTCTCTTGTCATGAACCTGGAAAGAATGACGGGCAAATAGCTAGAGCGGCGGATCTTACTCACTCGGCTCTGCTGTTATGGAATTCGATGCCTGAATGGCACAACTGGCAATCCTTTGGCTCAGATGCTTTCCTTCAGACATTGGCAACAACTTGTGCGCCAGCTTCTCTAGATGTGGGGGGAAACCATGGATAAACAATTCATCAATCAAAACACATGTTACCAAGGCGGATTCAACGAATCTGTCAGATATATAGTCGGGTGTATATATCGGATAACGGAGAATAAACCCTGAGTTAAGGGTTTCGATATCAGAACGGTAAAAGTCTCAGATTGATAAAAGAGATACACATGAATACTAACGGGTGTTTCCCGTCTACTGGTGACGGTCACCCAGCCTACTATAGGAAGTGACAAGTGACATATTTTGACTGTCGGTGTGTCACATCCAGCACACCACCTAGGGTGGTGACCGGAGCTAGTAGTGAACGAAGCAAACAAACTCCCTACTTAACTTCAGGAGGAAACTGTAGCACAACTGGGGGCCTGTACTCTTGGTCAGGGCGGTCCCAGGTCACAGCAAGATTGTCAGATACTGCTGTTACTTTGCTAAAACCCTAAACACAGCTCAAATGTAGAGAGCCCTTCTGCACATCTAGGAGGCTATACTACAACCAACTCCCAGGCAGGCACGGCGTGAATAATTCTAGCCACTAGTGGTCTTCGGAGCTGTCTGCCCGGCTCGGAGCAGCGTGACTGTGAAGCAGTTGCCGGCCCCCGGGGCCGGTGATGAATCATTCGTAGAAGAAATTGACGAGTTCTCGATCACGGGAGGCTGCACCGCACCGGGATGCTGCCAAGTGCCGCCCGACGGTGGAGCCTCGTCATCTGAAGACGAAGCCGGCGACAGCGGAGGGCCGTCCACAAACAACTCGGCAGGCGGTGGCGGCCCGGGATGCCACGGCACCGGAGCCATGTAGAGGCCCTGTCGTCTCTGCTCCCGCCGCTGACGACGAGGTGGAATAGCACACGGCACGTCATGAACTGCCTCAGTTGGCGAGGCCCACGTAGTCGAGACTGCTGCGGCAGTCCACGGAGCACCACCGACCGGTGGACCCGTGCATGTGCGCGCATCGGCACCACCGACACCGGCAACGGCATGCGGCGCGGCGGTGGCACAAATCACAAAGAGTGCGCACACCAAGGAGGAAGTGAGGAGAGACCTTCCGAACTTCGGAATGCCGTTCCCGCAGCCGTACTGTGGCCGCGGCGGTGTCATCGAGGCACCTCCGTCGCCATCGTCGCTCGTGGCGTAAGCCGCGGGCTTGTAGTCGATCACGCGCTCCGGCGTCTCAACCGCGGAGAGCAAGTTCATGCTCGCGGCCGGCTCGTCGGGCACCAATGCAATCCCCGTGCCCTCAATGAAGTCGGCAAACGTGCGTGTGACGGGAGGGCAGAAGGGGTTTGGCGGACCGGTCCAATCGTCTTCGGACTCAACCGATGCGGGCGGGGAGTGTGCGGGTGGCTCCGACACCACCGGCATGTCGGCAGTGAAGGTGTTGATGTTGAATGTGGAAGCTCCAGCCGCGTGCGCCATCTCAGAGAACTCGGCGACGGCGGACACGAGGACCTCACCGCCCTCCTCGCAGAACGAGCACGCGGAGAGATCGGTGAAGACCTCCGGCTTCCCGCCCGCAAGCATGCAGAGGGCGTCGAACTCCACGGGGTCGCTGTTGTCGATGGCGTGTTGGAACTTCGCGGCCAACACGGAGTTTTCGGCCTCTTCGGCGAAGGCGAAGGCCGAGAGTCCGGTCCTGCCCCCGTTCGGGCAGTCCCGGTGCCAGTGCCTCGCCTTCCCCTTAGCACATACCTGATTTTGGCAGTACGGGATTGTCGCACCGCTTTCGCGGTGGAAGGCCACCTTCCGCGAGACGGACTGAGACCAATTCCCCCCTTTGGGGAGGGGCGAGGCTGCGAAACGTGTCTTGACCCGGCGGTCCGGTTTGTCCGCGCGAGGGGTAAATCCCCGCGGAGACGGCTCGGACTCGGCGGTGACGAGGAAGGTGGCCAATTGCCTCTTCAAGTCGAGCACCATTGTCCGCAAGTCCGCGATCTCACTCGCCGCACCCGACCCATCAACGTCCTTCTCCATGAAATGCGTGCCGTGGGAGTACCGGTGTGCGGATGCGGTGGCGGTGCCCGCCCGCACGTGCTCGCCGTAGCACTCCCGCACCCACTGCTGAATGGTGAGTAGGTCGTGGGCGGCTCGTTGGTCGTGAAGGAGCAAACGGGACACCACCGGCTGGTAGAAGGTGGCGTCGAGGGCTTTGATGAAAAGGGACTTCACGTCCTCGTCCTGGAGCGTCGACCTGGTCCTCGCAGCTTTGAGCGCGGCGTTGAAGTCCTCAATGGGTCCATGAGGGTCCACGCCCGCAACGATGCGGACGGCAAACATGTCCGCTTGCCCCTGGAAGGGGTCCCCGACCGGGATCATCCGACGGGCGAACTCGAGTAGGACACGCTTACCGTCTGCTGGGAAGCTGGCGCTGGACGAGTCCAACCAGTCCGCTGCGGGCGACGAGGGGTCGATCAGCAGCTCGATCGTGGAGAACAATAAATTGTTGGCCTCCACGCGGACGGCCAAAGTAGCGTCGTCCAGCGTGAAGAGTGGGAGGAAACCGGTGTCCTCAGTGACGAATGCTGCCTGCAGGGCAGAGACCATCCTCGTGAAGATGGCCGCCGCGTGGGGCTCCGCACCGGAAAATCTCCCCTCTTTGCCGTCGAACAACTTGCGCTGGACGTGCTTCGCCACCTTCATGTCGAAGTGCTCCCGCTGTAAGGTGCGCACCGATGCCAGAAATGTAGCACCCGCCGAATTAGCGGCCGGCTGTGCCGCTGTCGGGGTCGCGGGCGTGTTGGCATGCCTGGCAGCAACGGAGTCAAAGATCGTACTTAATGTGCGGCGGCGATGCGCCATGCTAGCCGTTGATCTAGTAGAAGCAACCATGATGAAGAAGACTACAGGGGTGGAGTGAGGCAAGAAGACGTGGGGAAAAAATGCGGTAGTCTCGGGCGGCCAAGAAATGTGGTGGGTCGTCGATACGGCTGCCGTGAGAGAGCAGAAATTTCGAGAAGTCGTGTGGTAGATGGCGGCCGATACGAAACGGTGTGGTGACCAACCAGGATGCGTAAACCAATCCAACGTTAAATCCCGTAGAAAAAATGTCCTCAAAGGCCTTCAGCTAGCCGTAAATCAACCCACAAAACTTAGGCCATACCCGCGACTGCCGGCACTCCCACGCGCGGAGCGCCTCACTCCATCCCAAGCGTCCGGCTTTAGCCAATCATCCTCGCGGTGTCGCAGTGGCTAAATAAAACGTAAGTGGGGCCAAACCTGTCAGATATATAGTCGGGTGTATATATCGGATAACGGAGAATAAACCCTGAGTTAAGGGTTTCGATATCAGAACGGTAAAAGTCTCAGATTGATAAAAGAGATACACATAAATACTAACGGGTGTTTCCCGTCTACTGGTGACGGTCACCCAGCCTACTATAGGAAGTGACAAGTGACATATTTTGACTGTCGGTGTGTCACATCCAGCAGAATCCTTCAACTGTTGAAATTCAACAATTAGCATCTCAGGCTGTTGACGTCAAAGTAATGGTCGTAAGCTTACAATATAGCGTATTCACATTTTAAAAACCATCGTTCTCCTATGTCAGTGCCCTTCATATAATATGATAGAGCCGGAGAAATATGCATCTATGATTTCTTCATAATGAACCTCATGTGTCAGTAAGTCAAATAAAGACTTCATTTGATGCTTCAATAGGCATGATGTACCGTGTCATCAAACTTTATGACTGCTATACACAGATGCTGGAACTTTTCATAAGATTTTTAATCTTTCAAGCAAAATCACAATGATGTAAAATCAAAATGATGTAAATCAATTTGTGGCAGCTGTATGAAGAATGAATGAATCTATACTCCTTCCTCCCCCTTTAAAAAGAGGCGTATCAAACCAATCAGATGGTGATGGAGAATGCCATTCAATTATTATGTTATGTGAAAAATGGTTTGATAGAAAATCAGACTGAGATTATTCATCGAATTAAGTGCTTTCGAGGTAACAATGTCAATATGAACACCGATTCTCTCTACGTCATACCGGCAACATGCCTGACGCTTTTGAATGTGGCGAATGCCAGATGATGTCAAATGCCAATGTCAATTCACTATGATTCAATATGCAGTTTTTGGGTTGCAGCCCACATACATTGTTGGTTCAGGATCACAATAGAGGCCTAACTTTAGACAATGTTTCTGGATAATGATTGTCATAATGAACAACGAAACTAGTGATGGTACCGAAGCTCACTTTGGTATGGAAGCTAATAGAGAGTCAATCAAGAATATGAATATCATTTCTCTACACACCTCCCACCTTCTTATGTCCTTCGCAAGTGGGCACCTGCCCCTTGCCATCTACGTCGCGCTAGAGCCCGCCGCAAGCAGTGAACTCGGTGGTACCGACCTGCCCACACCCGTGTGGGGGCTAACCGTCATAGAGATATCGTTCCCCAGCCCCTCCCCCAAATATGGCGGATCCACGGGGTTCCAAGCCCCCCCAGGGGTCGAGTGAACCTTTGGGACATGTTTTACATCATTTGTGATGCACATGCCGCTAGGATTCCCACTTTCAATCCGGAGCTGATATCTCTATGACGTTCGGGTTTTTGGCAGCCTTGGTACCATTCACGCGTGACACCGAGGCCCTCAGATGTGCCCTCGAATTTAAGCTCTCGCCTTGCCCCCTTCCCCAACAACCACCCCAAATACTTTATTTCGGCAACCCTCTAGCATCTTGGGATGCTTTACACGCCGCTTGAATCGAAGTGATTCGGCCTATGCGGCCAGATTAGTCACCTCAACCAATCAGCCCCAGCCCCCCCTACGCTACGGGGCCACTTTCGACAACCTTATATAACACCATTTTGCACTAAAATTAGGGCGGCACAGGGCAAGCCCTTGCTCCCAAATTCACTCCACACCTCCCACCTTATGTCCTTCGCAAGTGGGCACCTGCCCCTTGCCATCTACGTCGCGCTAGAGCCCGCCACAAGCAGTGAACTCGGTGGTACCGACCTGCCCACACCCGTGTGGGGGCTAACCGTCATAGAGATATCGTTCCCCAGCCCCTCCCCCAAATATGGCGGATCCACGGGGTTCAACGCCCCCCCAGGGGTCGAGTGAACCTTTGCGACATGTTTTACATCATTTGTGATGCACATGCCGCTAGGATTCCCACTTTCAATCCGGAGCTGATATCTCTATGACGTTCGGGTTTTTGGCAGCCTTATTGAGATATCCTGGAAAAGGGGATCTGAAATCTTGCCGGAAGTGAACAGAGCCTCACAATGTCTTTTGGACGAACTGCCGGTAGAAAATAAGTAATTGGGACATAATTATGACATACGATTGGGGAAAATAATCGTCAGGATAACGAGGTGGTTATAAGAGAGGAAGTGGCACAGCTTATACACTTTGGAAGCTTCTGAAACTGGTTTCGATTAGTTCCGGATCCGATTTTCGGTTCACCAATATTCGCGAGACAATTTCATGTTGTTCATCCCACAAATCTGTAAACGCAGGCAATCAAATGTCACCATGCTGTTTTGCCCACTCGTACACTTTCGATGAGCAGCCTTTCCCGACCTTTAACTTGCACGGTAATTGAAAGAAAACTCGCAGCAACCCGACAAGCAGGCTTCTGAAACAAAAGTCGAAGCAACCCGGCACCACCAGTTGAGTACCGGTCCTAGAGTGTTCGAAGAGTAAGTCACACCGTGCAGTTCACTGATAAGTGCACACTGCCATTGGCTTCTTGATAGATGCTTTGGTATGTTGGCGTTGCATTCATAGCTACCCCTATAAAGGTACCCCGGTTTTCGATCTCCTCCTGATGATATAGTGATATTCAGGGAGACCTTTGCCCTGTCTCAGTCTTGGCAGTCAAGCTGCTCAGGGTGAACCTTGCCAAAAGTATGTGGATATACACCGGTTGTTTTTACCGCTTTGTGCCCATATATTATACACATGCCATACTTTCAGCATACCAGTTAATTGTGATGCACTACAGGTATACAAATGGGAAATTTTACTCATTTTTGGGATCCCTGGTTTCTACTCTTTGCTTGTTTTTGCGGGAAGACTCGGTTTTTGCTAGTAATTTGGTGACGCTGAGGACAGCACTGAGGAAGGCGGAAATGAGAAGTGAGGTGACAAATAGGAGAGGCCAGAATATGCTGCATTGCGCTGGCTTCGTTATAGCCACCTCGTCTAGAAGTTTCACCACTGTGGTTCCGCCGTTCCCAGACTGCCGCAGGCGAGCGGCCTTTTGAACTTGTGCTGGCTTGGTGGTGAGCCAGGCTGTCCGTTTCATGGCATTTGACAACTGCTCTACACTGTCATCTGCACAATATTCTAGAAGAGCACCAGTCGCCTCGTCTTTCCCAATCTGATCCACGAAGCCTGAAGTGCACCAGCACCCCAAAATGACACACTCGATGTCATAAGCAGGTAAAGCATCTACCGAACATTGTGAAATTCATACATTAGAAGGAGTGTATCACGCCCACAACACTCAGCACACTTAAGGCCCGGATGGTGTTTGCACCTGCAGTATGCGACACAAGTTTCCCGAATATCTCGTGAACACAGGGGGTTTCAAAGGGTAGATGGAATGATGACTTTGGATAGCATGGGCAAAGCAGCGTGCAGGTCAGAAGCTGCCATGGCGCACCTTGGGCTCTCTCTAACAAACACGGCGTTCCACACAGGGCGGCCTCGAAAGCCACGTTACCGAAGGTTTCGAAATCCGACGCGGAGACTATCCAATCCGCAGCGGCATACACCAAGGCGAGATCTGCGCGCGGCCTCATGCCTTGAAGGACCACCACGCGAGGCTCGTCGGCCCATTCCTGCACGATGCTTGCTATAGGGCCGTCACCGATGAAACACAACGTGATATTGCCTGGGAGTTGCGTCACACACTCCTTCAAGAGATGCATTCTCTTTTCCACGGACCACCTGCCGGCGTAACACAGCAGTCGCCTCTCCGGATGACCTGCGGGGGACACACCCATCAGGGTTTGCCGCTCGCAGTTCAGAACAGGCCGTCGGGGAAGGGCAAAACCTCTGAGTAGAAACAGGGAGAACCAGCCCTCACCTGCAGTCATCTGCTCGCGCATATCCTGAATTTGAGCCGGCTGGAGCCGCCGGTAGGTATTTATGATCTCCTCCGCAGGGATGGCAGCGTAAAAGCGAGTGCAAGCGCGCACTCCGCGGCTCTGCAGGAGCTCCATGAAGGACGGGCTCGTGGTGATGGCAGCCGTGCAAATACCGGCGGTGAGTGCTTGGGAAGCCTCGGAGACTCGAACCAAAAACAACTCCGTGAGCATACGCAGCAACCACAGCCCTCCGTGACCGTACAGCAACTTGCCAATGTCGGTATGCATACTGTAAATGAGAGGGACACCTGGCAACATTCCAACACAGAAGCACAGATTGAGCGGTGGGTCAGTAGCGCGTGGCAACGAAACGTAGCTGTCTGTAATGATAGAAATCCAAGCCCGACGGGAACGAAAGATTGTGGAGCACCCCGTCTCGCAACAGTTTACAGCTTGCATCAATTGTCGAATTGTAAGGAACTCCAGTATAACAATATTTTTCACAATCGTTTTTATCCGGGTTTTCAACTGTCTCGGCCATATACCCCATGTGCGGAAATCAAGTCAACGATCAAAAGGTCAATATGAAATCAGTAAGACCCCCGCACAGCTGTCACAGTTCACACTCGTTAACCAAAAACAGTTTATTCAAAGATGAAGTGAACGTATGCATACCTGCGGCACGACAGATCAGGGCGAGCGGGAAGTTTATTATCATGTCCGTCATAATGACTGCGTTAACTGGCGGCTGGCTTGGGTGTACCCGTAACCTTTTCCACATCTTCGAAGTCCACTCGGCGGTTGGCCGATCCGACAGTGTGTCAGGGTAACAGGGATGTATGAAGCGAGGTACCGAGAGCTCCTCAGAACCATCGACTGTGCACAGCTCTACAGTCCAGCCTGCTGCTTCAAGCTCTTTGCTATAGCCGTTCCAGCGGGTGGCCACTCCACCAGCGCCGTTGCAGTCTGTAACCGAAGGAACTACAAGGAGCACACGTGATCCAGCTTTCGTGGCGACGGTGGTGTCCTGAGGAGCCCCCAAACGTAAGAATAGGGGATGCTTCTATCGGCCAGTGATTCCTGCCATCAGCGAAGCTTCATAAAGCCCAACCAAAAGCACATGAAGGCTTGACGTGAAAGCAGACATCGTATCATGCAGGGACTTCAACGGGATTTTCAAGCCAGCTGAAAATTGGAATGTCGCACTTGGTGCGGAGTGATACCGGTACTACAACAAGCAGCGCGGTAAGTAACATTATTTTCACCTGCGTTGATGTGATGATAGTGTTGTTTGACTTGGATTCTTTTCTTTTGGTGCCGAGCTTTCTCAATTGGACAGCAGCACTTCCTACTAAAAAGACGGAGGCTTTCAGCAGCCGTTCGGCTGCACTTTGCTTCGCAAGGTTCCGAGATCCCTTGCACATATTCACTGTATGTTTTGCTCTGGTTCGTCCCCGCCTCACACACGATAGTCAACGCGGCTCTCTCGATCGGTGTGCGTATGCTTCCTTGCGTCTGGAGAAACGATCGGCTGAGAACTTAACGATGGATATTTGGCCTGTCAAGAAGCCCTAAAAGACTGGGCTGTGACAAGCACCACACGCCCGATCGACCATCTCAGTGGATTTGGATAGAATGACCGTTAGCATAAGTGCACCCAGTTTTCAGACGGCTGGCAAAGACGCGAAGGTACAATACATTCCACAAGACATAGTATCTCAGCTGTAACAATAAGATATGATACAAGGTATAAAGTCAACATTTTTCGGTGACTTTACGTGTATCGCAGGTTGGAGATCGCAACGTCTCGCAATGAGCTGGTTTGCACTGCCTTACCAGAAGGCAAACTTGGAAGTACAAGGGAACACCTGAAACCGTTGCCAGTTTGCGGGAAGCGGATATTCGATCGGAGTACCGCGCAATATCCCTGCAAGAAGACACAAGCAAATATGATTGTGAGCACATATTCGGCATCTCAAGACCAAGCGAAGGCGAGTTAGCCTCTACGTAAGAATATGAAAGGAAAACAAGATAAGTTGATAGTGAACTGGCAGATGAATACAGCCTCCTGTTTCCATTTGAAGGTATTGCGGACGCAACAAGTAACCCAAAATGACCAACGCTATGAAAAGCGACGAGGAATATATCGATCGTTTCAAACTGTAAACTCTTGAAGCGCCTCACAATGCAAAGCTGTGACCCACCTGGACAGGGCGCAGGAATGCGCAGGCACCAGCCATGCAATGCGTGATTCAGATCATGAAATACGTATCTGCGATGTGAACGCTTCGCCACAACGATACAAGATGCTTACGTTAGTTGTTAGTAGTTACTTCAACTTGTTTCATGTTTGACAAAGCATCGTTCAGAGTGCCTCGAGTGTTGTCATGCCACTAGAGCCACTACTCACTTGTCTTGTCGAGATGGTTATAGGCGTTTCCAAAACGTGACTCGAATATCCAGGCTCGAATATTCTTTGATGTTTCACATGTTTTATGCAAGATGATAGAGTTGCGACGTAATGACCTTGTTTAATCGCGCATTCGTGACACCTCCCGTCACCTCCCTACAGCCTGTCGAGTTGTCGATTTGCCCATCTCGTGCACATCGCATTCGCATACCCCATCAACTCATTATGATTGGCTACAATATAGCGTGACAAAATCCTGAAAACCTATCAGAACTCGAATACAGCTGAACAGCAGCAGCACTTGAACCGTTGCAGCGGGATTGAGTGAGGCGAAGGGATATCCATATGGATACGATAGGAATAAAGGTATCATAAAAGTTGAATAGAGCCTAATGAGATACAGATTGGGTCAAAACGTTTCCAAATGCATTTATGATCATAAGGCCGCCCCTTTTTGTGTAGAAGTACGTGACCCGCCCGCCCCCGTTGTACGCGTACAACCGGCGCGGAACATGTTTTTAGACACGTCCTTTCTAGTAATAATGCCCCAAATAAATGCGCAATAGCTTAAGTATGGGTGTTCAATGAAAGCCATGGACGCCTCCAGTGTTAACGAAATATTTTTTTTCCGCCCGCCCGCCTGCGTTGTACAGCCAAAATAATGTCACGAACTTTGACGCAATAAAAACTTAAAAAGGGGCCCTAAATGCATTTACGAATTCGTATTTCGTAAATGCATTTATGATTTATTCCCTAGAATATTCCGTCGCGTGGCAGATCGACTGCTTAGGATATGCTCGTCGCGTGGCAGACGAAATCGTAAATGCATTTATGATTTTATCAACACGTTTTCTTATATTATTCCTAATATCACCTAGGAATAAAGGTATATCATTAGCCGCAACGCAAGACAAAGATGGAGATCAGCAGGCGAGGGTCACGGTTCCTAGTTCAACAGTCGGGTATTGGAATTTCTGAACCCGCGATCGGATGGGACGCTGAAGCACTCAATCAAATTTGAGCTATAGTATAATAAACTAGCTTTTTAACGCACGCATTCTCTGTACATCTGTCAGATAATCGAATATGGACCTTGGCATGCATCTGTCAATAGTTGCAGTTGCAGCTGCTGTGCTTTTGGCTGTTGTCAAATACATCTGGCCCCGGATTTTGGTGTTGCGAGCTAGATCGTTCACCCCTAATGGTGCACGTCTTATGGCTCCCATGATGCGCTCGTACTCCTACACGGAAGATCAGTTTTATAAGGCAGATGGGGCCGATGTAGAAACTGCCGCGCTTCGCAAAAAGGGCATGAACGATCTTGCTCAGCGTTTTAAGGATCTGTTCAAAGAGTCGCACAAAGCCGCTGAAACTGTGCTAGATGGCTTGTCTGATATGCGTTTCACAGACACCAATCGCGTGCCGTTTCCCTGCCAAAAGATTGTACGAGAAAAGCTTAACGTTTTCAACATGGTGACGGAGGCCAGGGGTGCGGAAGTCAAGGACCTTGATGGCAACTGGTTCGTTCGCTGGGCAAAGCAGCTATTCCTTCATGCTCTCTCTCTCGAGTTGCGTTCAAGTATAGGTTCTGATATGCATAAACGCGAAGCGAAACCTTAATTCATTTGTGAACAACCTAACTTTTGCCGTGTTTCTTGTGTCGGGTTCGCTGAAGATCAGCTGTATTCCTCAGGGCAATCGATGTGAGCGGATCTTACGGTGTCAACGTCGCTGGATATGACGTTTTCAAAAACTGCTTGGCGCAAGGCTGGGAGAAGGTGAAAGACTTGGGTTGTGTTCTTGGACCGCTGCATCCCATCATTGAGGAGAACGTAGAGTTCCTGAAGGTGCCTACTGAAAATCCTCCTTCTGGGCTTGTTCCTCCCGAAACACACTTAAATAAACTACACAGCAACTCCCCATCTGGTGTAATGCTTTTCGCTTGGCATAAACGAGCTTGTGGATCATAAGGTGCTTTGAAATTTTCTTCCTCCCAGTCTTCTGGATTCTTACCTTCCGTGGTGGCGTCTTTTGTGTTTACTCAGCACGTGTCTGGACAAGACGAAGTGTCCTTTCATATGAGCGGCACCGAGGCGGTGATGTGTGCTGTCCGTCTGGCCTGCTTCAACACCAGACGAAGCAAGATTGCGGTGTTCTCTGGAGCCTATCACGGCTGGTGGGACGGTGTGCAGCCGGGCGCTGGCAACGAGCGGATAGTTAGGGACTGCGTCACCCTGAAGGTACCGAGAACTCATCTTTCGTTTCTCGCGAAGTAACGCCCTGCACATTGCCCTGCACGCAACCGATGTACGTTTGACTTTGCCGTTTCTCTCGCACTTGGCGAGGGTTAACTTTGTGTTCGGGCGTGACCATCTAATGGCATTCTTGTCTTGCATGGTTTTGACAGGACTTGAGTCCGGCCTCCTTGACCGCCATCGCGGCTATGGGGAAACAGTTAGGAGCTGTCTTGGTCAATCCGCTGCAGTGCTTCCACCCGAACTCGAGTCCGCCCAGTGATGTGGTTCTGATGGACTCTAAATTGAGGAATACCGCAGACCCCGGTGACACTTACCGATTGTGGCTTCATAAATTGCGCAAGGTGTGAAAATCAGCAAATTGCCAAACTGTCCAACCAACGAGTGTTATCGTGCTGCCTTTCTTCATGCAAGATCTGTTGTGGGATTTCGGAGGTCAGATAGTCGCCTTGCGTTTCTGACGTGTATGAGAGGAGAAAGATGGCGGAGTCGTGCCTTCCTACGCTTTGCTTATCACGCGATTAAACGTTTGCTGAATTTTAGCTGAGCTCCCTGCCAGCTGACGAGGTTTTCTCGGCCTGTCCCTCGGCCTAGATTGAGTACAGCTCGTTTGACAGGTGTGTACTGAAAACGACGTTCCCTTGGTATTTGACGAGGTCTACACTGGGTTCCGCTTGGCACGTGGAGGCGCCCAGGTGTCGCACTACCTCTGCGTTCTTAGCCGCAGCTTGACTCCAGGCACTGAACTGAGGCCTGCTTATGTTACCGCTGCGGCCTGTAGAAGCACTTGAATCGCTTACTCCGTGTAGAGACAGGTTGTATGGTCTGTGTCCTGGCGTGGCCTTGCGTACGAAGTAGAAGTGAGCTCGCCAGCTTGTGGGGCCATCGCAGGAGTACTTCGGCGTCAAGGCGGATATGGTAGTTTATGGCAAAACCATCGGAGGTGGAATGCCGAACGGTCTTGTGTGTGGGCCGAAACATCTGATGCGGCGTTTCGACCCCGATCACCCTCTCCGTGTGTCCTACGTCATCGGCACTTTTGCGGGTATGCTCCTGTCTCTTGACTCCCTGTGAAGGATGCATCCTCTGCTTTTTAGGGAGTTAAGTTTTGTCTTCTCTGTGCATCTGACCCCTTGTTCCTCTGGCGTGTGCAGCTCACCCTCTGTTGCTGGGGTCGATGAACGAGTTCATTAAGTTCCTCAAGCTCGAGAGCACGCCGAAGCTCTATGAGAGTGTTTCCTCTCGATTCTCAGATTGGGTCAAAGACACCAACTCGAGATTGATCGACCACAGTATGCCCCTGCGCATTGTCAACCTATCAACGATCTGGACCATTCTTTACACACAGCCCGGTCGGTACAACTGGATGCTGCAGTACTACTTGCGCGCGGAAGGTCCGCCCCTCGGGATTTTAGAGCTCGCCAGGAACCATCAGTACCTCCTCACTGGAGACTGCCCCCCAAGTATCCTCAGCTACTCGTCAGCAGCACGTTACTGGGTCAAGGGTGGAACTTGCAGTGCCCAACACCATGCAGCTTTTAGGTTTCCAATGAGGCATACTGGAAAGGTTTTCTATTTCTGCCAGACTCGCATGATTGTGCTCTAGATGCCGTCAAAAGCCGAAGCTTACATGCACAGAGACTAGCAGCCTTGATGCTGTTGTGCACTGGCCTCTAGTGGATAAGCTTGATGGTTGTACACCAAGTAACGGCAGCCTTTTCTGTCACGCAGGGGTGATGCTCAGCTGGGTCGGAACGGGTCGCTGTCTCATCAGCCTAGACTTCACAGATCAGAACTTTGCAGACCTTCAGGAGCGCATCATCATTGCTGCACAGAAGATGCAGGCTGACGGCTGGTGGTGGAAGGGTGACCCAAAGAAGCCTATCACAAGCAAAGTTGTATCCAGCCTCATGGCAAAAGAGATGGCATATGCCACCTTGGTGGCGCCGATGTTTGGATCCAAGAAAAGTGGTACTGCCTACTCTTCTCCTTACTCCTGGGCATATCCAGGGAGTGCTCGCTCTTTGCTTTCTGTTGTCGTGATCCTACGTGCACTCAGCCAAGCTCTTCAGGTTGCTGTCTGAGGTGTGGAGCAGATCTTCGTTGAAACATTCCTCAGCTCCTGACATAGGCACAAGGCAGATAGTTGCTGCTGTGGCTTTGACGTGTGCCTCACTGCAGCCGTGATTTGCTGGATGTAGGATACACAGCATCGTTACTATTACTCACTGGCGCGTGTGCTGAATTTGAACAGAATAGGGCAACCGTGGTCTGAAGCATCGAGCAGGCTGTGAAGCAATGGGAGTTGGTGTTGGTGGCTTTGGGTTGTGTATTGGATTATCAATGATTGTATTGCCAAAATATTGAGGATTGTGCACAACACCGACTATCTGCAAAGGAATGTGGCACCACGGGTGTGTGGAATGTGTTGAACTTAAAAGCATAGTGATTCTGAGGCTGTTAGTGCCTAACCTAGTGCAGACGGTGGTACTCTTTATATCTTGATTAATTATTTATGCATGTTAATAATTTTCCTGGTGCAAACTGTGAATTTTGTGTGAGGTCTCATAAGAATTTCTACTTTCAGTAACCCTAAGATGTGTAATAGAATACGGACTTCGACGGAAGGGTGACTGACGGTGATTTTGCGAGAACTCACTCTTCAGCTCTATAATCCATACTCCTTTATCCCAGGATGCCTT
>LGRX02011668.1:0-13661 GCA_001247695.2 Cymbomonas tetramitiformis | reverse complement strand
GCGAGTGTTAAGTTCGTTCGATTCCGAGATTGTACCATCATATGCACGCGTTTGCGACAGTGGCTTTCTCTTCGCAGTATGGCCTCCTTTTGAAGTGGAGATCAGTTTTTTTTTTCGGCATTTATTCGGCAGAGTATCGTCGCTGGGTATGGTTATGTTTTACGTTCCGTTCGATCAGCGGGCAGGACACTCCGCGTTTTGTGGGTCGCTCCCACGATTAGCCACTCGGCTCATGACCTGCTTGATTATGTTATTGTTTGCTGAGACTCCTGCAGGAATTGGCCGCTGCGGAATTGTTCGCTACTGTCGCACCGCTAGCCCGCGCTCCCATCTCACCGTCATTTTGAGTATGAACACACCGCAGAGACCACGTACACGCGCTAGAGCGCGTAAATTAGCAACTATTTTCGATGATGTTGGGGCATTAAACTCGGCTACCCCTACAACGCCGCATTTGGCTTCGGCTGACGAGTCGGCTGCGGCTGCAACGCTCGTGCAGCGGTTACGGAAAGATTCGTTCGATGTTCAGTGCGCGAAGACAGCAGCCACTAAGGTTTTGGGGGACAAAACAGCAAAGTTTCATGGCAGTGAATCGTCGGCTTCGGACATTTTTTCACAGCTGATCTCCGAAATTCAGCAGCTTTTCACGCTGCAGTCGCAGGCACTTGCACCCCTGTTTGAGCTGTCTGCTGCTGATGTCCCTGTCATGACTACTGCTAATGAGCTCCTGTACTCTGTGCTGTTGCTGCTGACCGCGCCAGGGTCTCCTGCCCGTAATTGGGTGGAGGCTTCTGGGGCCGATGTTCCTGCTGACGGCAAGCGTGCCACCCTCGAGGTGGTGCGTATGCTCGCTGATGATTCGACTCCGTTCGAGTCTCTGACTGAGCTGCTTGACGTGAGGATCTCGGATGAACACGACCCTGACTCTGGCATTCGTCTTTTCAACAGTTGTCTTCGGGATGCGCAGCGTCTGCAGACGCTGCCCGAAGACGCTGTTAAAAGGCAATTCCTCTCTGCCCTGTCTGGACCGGCTTACGCCACGCTGGTTGACTCGTTTGCTCGAGCCGACCAGCGTGCGGCTGTGAGTCTGCTCACCCTGCAGGCGCGCGTGCGCGAGCAGTACCGCTGCGGGCGGCTCTCGGGCAAGCGCACTGCGGGGCGCCCCATGTCCGTGGCATCTTGCACCACTGACACTGGCCTGGCTTCGGCCATCGAGCGGCTCAGTTCTCAGTTGGTCAAGTTGCAGCGGGATGTGGATTCCCTTAAGAAGGGTGGCTCCAAGCCGCCCCTTGGGAAGCACACTCCACGCAACTTCCACCGACCTGGAGTGCAACCGCTTGCTCATTCCGCCTCTTCGGAGGTGGCTTTTGACAAGCGGTCTGGCACCTTTGTCCCAACGTGCAGGCACGAGAAGTGCCGCGCCGTTGGGTCAAAGCATTGGCTGAGTGAGTGTCCTCACAAGGACACTCACCCATTGACCATTTCGGCATCCTACTGCCAAGCCGTCGAGTCTTATGACTCCGACGTGCTTGCCCTTCGTTTTCAGCGGTACTATGACGCTGGGGATGAGGGGTCCATGGAGCACTTGTGTGCTCTCGTGGGGCAACCTGAAATCTGTGAACTGTCTGCGCATTCCTTTGCTCCAGAGCCTACGGCTCTGCAGCAGTTCAAGGATGCTGCTGCCTCTGCTGAGTCTGCACCTGCTGAGCATCTTTCCATTGGCCGTGTTGCATTTGCTGAGGTCAGCGGTCCGCTTGCTGGTGGTGTCGCTGAGCCGACCGCCAGCAAGCAGCTGCTGCCGAAGGCCTCTGCACCCGTGCATGGTAAGCCGATTGACTTGCATGGGGTCAGCAGTGCCGCCTTTGTGCCGCCGTCTGCCTCTCTGGCTCTCGGCCCGATGGCTCCTGCTGACGACTCTTTCAAAACATTCAACACTGTCCACCCTGACTGGTTTGACATTGACCCTGAGCCTGTTGAGGTGTGTGATTCCGATGATGATGGGGAGGGCTCCGACTGCCCTCCTGGTGTCTGCCTGACTGAAATTGAGGGGGGTGCACCGCCGGCGGCTGCGGCATTTCGGCGGTTCGGAGTCCCCAGAGGCTCCAGGCCATTTGGCATCGGAGAATTTGCACTCACTCTTTTCATGGTGGCTACATTTCTCTTCAGTGCTACGGCGATGCCGACCCTCGTGGTCGGCGGTGGTGTCAGGGGCCTGGTTGAGCCCGGAGCCACTTACGGCTACGATTCACTACGGTCTCATGAAGCACTACTGGATTCTCTTTGCCCGCCTGTGGTTACTGCTGGTCCGTCAATGCCACCGCGGGAAGTGACACAATTCTTTTCTCAATCGACCTCCGCGGCTTTGCATTCTGATGATTTTGCCACTCCGCTTTGGGATCCGCCTGACCCGCTTGGGTCTGGTGGTGTCGGTGCTTACAACTTCTCTTCTCAATTGACTTCGGATGTTTTTCTTGATTGGAATCCGCCTGCTGAACTCGGCTATGCCGACCGGCTTTACAGTGGCTGAGTCTGCTTATTTCAAACCCTGGAGGTGTGATTAGCCTTAGCCGCAGTGGTGGGTTGTGCCGGGACAAGTCCCCGGGCACCCAGCTAGAAGTGTATCTGTTTCCAGTAAAGTGCTGTTTGTTATCTGTTTAGTTAGCTCCGCTTGCCTAGCCCTATTGGCTACAGTCACAGCTCCGGGTGGTGTGCTGGACTTTAGGTTCAGGGTTATTATTATGGGCTCTGATAGCCCCTAGCCTGACCCGTCTCTGATCGGAACCGTGACTCCGCTAGTAGCTAGGATGACAGTACAGTAGTACTGTACTGTCAGTCATTACTTCGTATTATCCGGGTTTCCGAGATGCATGATAAAAGCACTCGGTCGGACTGTTATGGGAGCTTAGCCAGTTTGTTTCACCGAGCGGAACACCTGTTCTCGCACACGGTCCATAAAAGAGACACGTAGTGGCTCCTCGAAAGGAGACCCGAAAGAAGCGGGGTCCGATGCCGAAACAGGGTATAGCCCAGTGTCGATCTCGTGATTGGCAGGTGGTGGCGCATCGCACACCACCTGCGGTACAGACAGAGTACCGATGTGCAGAGGCTGCTTACCGGCGGCGGCGGCACCACCGACCTGTGCAGCCGTAGCCGCAGACCGCAGGGACTCGAGGACGCCCCGTGCATCTGAAAGCACACCCTCCATGCCGGCGTCCGAAGCACCATGACCCAAGCCCGCATAGTGGGCACGTAATCCCACGTCGTGCCGCACCGGGTAGGTG
Source organism: Cymbomonas tetramitiformis (assembly GCA_001247695.2). Taxonomy (NCBI): domain Eukaryota; kingdom Viridiplantae; phylum Chlorophyta; class Pyramimonadophyceae; order Pyramimonadales; family Pyramimonadaceae; genus Cymbomonas; species Cymbomonas tetramitiformis. The sequence goes on along the minus strand of LGRX02011668.1, from coordinate 10,380 downwards.
AAGGGCTCAGGATCGGTACGCACCAGCGGCTGGTCGTGCTCGCGGCACAGGTCGGCGAATTCCTCGTCGTTCTCGTTGTCGAAGGCGGTCTGGAAGGCCGAAACCACCTCGTCCAAGTCCATGGCGGCATCACGCAGGTCAACATCGCACGAACCACACACCTCAGGGCAACGTGCAGTGTCGTGAAAGTGCCCAGGGCAGAGTGGGCACTCCTGGGGAAAATAATTAATTTAGATTAAGTTTCCATAATTTCAGATTAACCCATTTTCATGTTGATTTTAGATGAAGTTTTCTTGATGTCATCCGGCTATGACCGGTGGTCCTTTTCACGACGTCGTGTTCAAATAATGTGCACACAGGTCAAACGCTCTCGTTCCCGCTGGTGCCATCATGAGGAAGCCTCCAAAAAGCTTTAAGAAGGTTTGTCTCGCTTGTGATAATGGTGGGCGCCGTTGTAATAGACACTCACGGCGTGTTCTGCTTGAAAAAAAGGCCCCTGTACTTCTTCTATATCCTAAACCCTTTGACTTGCCTTGTACCGCTGCACGCGACCGGCAAGCATCTTTGAAACTTCCGAGTTTCAAAGATGCGTTTTGTATTTTGGATGCACCCTAATTTTACAAAACGGCCGAGCGCTTCCCGTTTGTGCGGGATATTCACATTTATTCCATGGAATATTTCATATGGATTAACTGATACGGCTGTAGATACAAGCGCCGTGAATATTTTATCAATATACAAAAGAAACACTGCAAAGTTGGACAGCAATGCAGGTGAACGGATGAGCGGGTTTGTGAGTGCAGTCTCTGTAAGAAGATCTGCTGAAGCACAACGCTTCCTCACTTTTATACCTACGTCACCCATCATCTTAGATGGTACCGCCATTGGGTTGTGAACCCGAGACGTAGGTTGAACGACCAGCATGGTAGTAACGACTAGTTCGTTCATGCTGCACATGCGAGTTCTGCGCATGCTGAAAGCTAAAGATGGTTCTTGGTTTGTTTCCAAGATGTATCTTTACTTTGCCATCTTCGAGTTCAATCATACGAACTCTCGATGACAGGGATGCCTGATGATATGACATAATCATCCGGCGACATGTACAGTCATCGTCGACCGTACTGACGACTGTCATAAATGTATGACGCGACTCGACCTGTACAGTCATGATCGACCATACTGTCGACTGTCATAATAATATATGACATGACCGACTGTCATAATAATATATGACATGACATGACAGGTATGACACGTATGACATGTATGACACATATGTCATCGGTCATAACCCTGACAGATCTCCCCTCTTAAGAGAGTTGTGACCTCACAACGGGCATACCTTTGTATATGTCTTTGATGTCTTTGTTGTTGTCGCTTCTTGCTGGTACCAGTCTTCTTACACCGATTTGGGGCGTCCCTCATGGTGTTTTTAGGTTATTGGGGGGAACTGAGTCCACTTTAGTCCCTCACCTTAGGCATTTAGCCATACAGTCCTTAGGATGCAGCCCACCTTTCCGGAAATCGGATCGTTGAGTGACGTTCCAAGGTTCAATGAAGAGCGTTTTCGCGATACAATCCTACGCTGGATTACTGATTGATCCACACGTTATCATGTATGTGCTAGACGATTCAAAGCATCCGAAGTCTACGTTACGGATTATTTGCGCTAGCCGTCGTTCTTTGCGAACGATGATCCCACGATTTAACGATTTATAATCGCACGATTCTCGGCCTTATATATATGACTGATCGACGAAAACCCTTGGGTACATGTTTCCACAGTTATATATAGTGCACCCAACCCTTCCTCCCCTCCTGAAGCTACTATGGAGGTTCACAGGCGGCAACGGGGAACCAGATTTTTGGGGCTTGTTTTTAATGCAAACGGAGTGGCCCTGCTTAACGGGATTGGACGTATAATCCTTTACCCGGTCTGCTCAACTCCTCAATATTTGGTCCGGTACGCGCGCTTTGACGAACATCTATCGCGATGAGTGAGAATGGATTCGCCACGTACTAATGTGAAATTTCTTTAGTCATGTTTGTCAAGCACAACTTAGGATCACAACTCCGTCTACCTCAGTCGATATCTCCGGTAACTCGGATGACTGGCCAAGAATCCGATGACAAACCACGGTTTTGGCAAAGGTAGCATTAGCAGTTTTTCACAGATATTGGTACCCGCATATGCGTATCTGTGTAAGGGTATGATTTATACAAGGCTCACTACACCTTAGCAAGGAAGGTTCAATTCCTGCTCCTGTCATATCAATTTGATGCAGGGTAAAAAATGTTAGGGATGTAACCCTGCAGTTCTCGGGTTGCAGCCCATTGCACCGAAGGTGCATCGCAGTCTTTGGGATGCAGCCCTGCAGTTCTTGGGATGCAGCCCTGCAGTTCTTGGGATGCAACCCTGATATATATATGTGACCGATGGACGAAAACCTCTTGGGTACATGTTTCCACGGTCTGATTATTATTTGGTCGGCAATTATTGGCAAAAGTCATCGGCTATCAGCTTTTGACTTAGAAGCCACAATGTTATAGAAGCTGCGACCTATTGTAACCATACGCGGCAGTTATGCCTTCAGCATACGTAGACAATATGATTATATGGAACTTATAATCCCACTTAAGTTGCATCATGATAAATTTATCCAGGTGTTAACAAGTGTTCAGGATTTGATAAGGGTTTGACGCCCCACAAGCCAAAGGTCACTGTCTCATAAGGCTCGCCTCAAGTGTGCGGCTTTGAGGATTAGCGTCCTGGCGAGGCACAGTCATGATGCTTCCTAGTCCAAAGAGTTGGAAATGAGAATGCTCAAGATATCCGAAGACAGGAAGGCTTTTGGTTGGCCAGTGTTACTGTCAAGATGCTTAACCTTGATGGAATGGCATTCGGATACAAACTGTGCAACCATGCATGCGACTTATGCATTGGTGTATGACTTTGATGAATTGTCTCTTGTCATGAACCTGGAAGGAATGACGGCAAATAGCTAGAGTGGCGGATTTACTCACTCGGCTTTGCTGTTATGGAATTCGATGCCTGATGGCACAACTAGCAATCCTTTGCTCAGATGCTTTCCTTAAGACATTGGCAACAACTTGTGTGCCAGCTTCTCTAGATTTGGGAAGAAACCATGGATCAACAATTTATCAATCAAAACACATGTATCAAGGTTGATTCATCGAATCCTTCAACTCTTGAATTTCGACAATCAGCATCTCAGGCTGTTGACGTCAAAGTGATGGTCGTAAGCTTACAATATAGCTTATTCACCTTTGAAAAACCATCGTTCTCCCATGTCAGTGCCCTTCATAAAAATGATAGAGCCGGAGAAATATGTATTTATGATTTCCTCGTAATGAACTTCATGTGTTAGTAAGTCAAATAAGACTTCATTTGATGTTTCAATCGGCATGATGTACCGTGTCATCAACTTAATGGCTGCTATACACAGATGCTGGAACTTTTGATAAAAATTTTAATTTTCCAAGCAAATCACAATGAGGTAAATCAATTTGTGGCAGCTGTATAAAAAATGAATGAATCTATACTCTTCCTCCTTTTCGTAAAAAGAGATGTATCAAACCAATCAGATGGTGATGGAGGATGTTATTCAATCATTATGTTATGTGAAAAATGGTTTGATAGAGAATCAGACTGAGATTACTCATCGAATGCTTTAGAGTTAACAATGTCAATCTGAACATTGATTCTCTCTACGTCATATTGGCAATATGCCTGACGTTTTTGAATGTGGCAAATGCCAGATGATGTCAAATGCAGTCGTTGGGTTGCAGCCCACATACTTTGTCAGTTCAGGGTTACTATAGTGTACCCAACTTAGACAATGGTTCTGGATAATGATTGTCATGATGAACAAAGAAATCAGTACCGAAGTTAACTTTGGTATCGAAGCTAATGGAGAGTCAATCAAGAAGTGTCCGTAATGACAACAACTTACTACGAGTTGTATTTTCGTAGTTGATGGATGGCTGACATGTCATTTCATTATGAATAGAACATGGCATTGCTTAGTGATATGTGTATATTCTTCAGCACATGATCACTTATCTCAATGGTGCCATTTTATTTTTGGGCAAACACTATTCAGAGACTTGTTATGATAAAGAAATATGAATGATGAATGTGTCATTTCAATCCGATAGAATTGTGACTTGTTTTATGACTATAAAATTTCTGTCACTTTCCAGAATGAGGATGAACTGTGCTTGGAGACCATATGCAGATTGCGGGTTTTCCAAGACTTCGTGGCCTAATGGATGAGGCAACAAATTTCTAAATATTCCAGAATGAACTTTGAAAGAGTTTTCATTCCTTAATGAAGCATGCTTGTCTTATGTGCCAAAATGATATGAAATTGCAAATATGGTGTCAATCTATATGTGGATGGTTTATACCATTGTATGCTATTCCACAAATAAGTAATGATGTCAGAGTAAAACTTTGGACAATTGCAACTCAGTACAAATTTGAGTGCATTCAAGCCCACTTAAATGTTCAGAATCTGAATCTAATGTGCTTTCTATATGTACAGGATAGAATATTTTTCTATGCGATTCTGGATTCAAGAACTAGAGTCAATGTAAAAGTCTTTTCCTATTTCAGACGATGAAACCCTTATTCCCTTAGGTGCAATACCTTATTGTAAGGAATAGTTATTTTCAATACAAGTTTCAATCGATTTTCTCAAATCTATCACTTTTATGATGATCAGATTGGTCAACTTTACAGCATAACCACTTCCCCTCGTTGAAGGAGATGACTTCCATCATAGGGCGGTATATTAGCTATTTTCATATGACACTGAAAAAACATGAATAACTCTTGGAGAATTTTGGGATAAACATCCTGGATTGGCTGTACTTGATTGCCTATGCCCAAGAATGACCGAAGAGATTGCTTGCCATTTTTCAGCCATATGGCGTGGAGGCTGCTTAACAACGGTTGGGTCATAAGCTAAATAGCTATGTCAGCTATGTCGGAGGCTGAATAGCCATGATTGCACAGACTTTGTCTTTCATGATGAATAGTCCTCTGAGAAATGGTGTCTGAAAAATCAATACTTATGACAACAACTCAACCTTTTGGTATGATGTAGAGCTGACGATCTTTGTTGCACTACAATTGTTTAATGTGCAATAATGAAATGCCTCGTGATATATTATCTCACAGAATAGGCATTGCTCAATGGCGATATGATCAGATATGTAATGATCAATGAAGACAAGATGGTTGATATGGCTCATTCAGTAGGCATAATTACCTCAAAGAGATGCCAATACACGGATACATATCAAGACATAAGGGCAATAGGCTTATTGTATAGCCTTCAAGGCAGCTAGCATTTATGCTGCATTGGTTAGCTCAGTGGCTTCGACCTTCTAGGTGTTGTACTCAGGCCGTGGCCTGCATATTGCATTGAGTAATCTTGACACCTTTAATGATCCAATCAGATGATATGTATGAAATATCAAGAATGGTTGCCCCTTTCAATGATCATCGGTGGCAGAGGCTATAGTGCTTGCACCGTGTCAATATACAATTCTAGTCTGGATACGTGCTAGACCAGATGTATACAATGTCTAGGTCTTCAAAATCAAGCTCATATGTATGTCATGGCTGATGTATGTGTCAACTTCATGGAGTTCTGAATGGTTTGATTGTATACAGTCAGGCTTACCAAAACAAAAACAATGATGCAACTTACTTGTTTTATTATTTTATTATTTATTTGGTTTTTAGTTGTATTTCTAGCTTATCATCTTCCCCCCTCAAGGAAGTGTATTGCTAGGCGGTTGTCAAGCGCCGTTCAAATACAACAGAGGTCCGACCTCTTTGTGATGACGTGGAAGCTTTCTATGAAGCTGGATAGCAGTTCTCGGGTTGCAGCCCCTTGCACCGAAGGTGCATTTGCAGTTATTGGGATGCAGCCCGAATCCACGTCATTAGCGTGGGTCATATAGTACCCAAGCATGTGCTGTATATATACAACACTACCCTCCAGCGGCGAAGTGGTTTGCAATTACCATCATCGTATGCTGTGGGATATCAATATATAATCAGAGAGCATGAATATATATATATATGTACCATGTTTGTCAATATCGGAGAGACTATGTCTTCCTTAAAATCCTCATGACTATATGTATAATGGTGCTATACTGATGTCAACACCTTTACTCTGAGTGATTTATTGATTTCAGATGTGATGTCGTGGCAAAAAATATATGTCCACGTCATTGGCACGAGTCATGTTGTGTCCATACATACACGATCTTAGCGCAGGTCACAATACAGTGCCCGAGCATACGCGATTTTAGCGTAGGTCACATTGTGCCTCTAATTATTACATCTGAGAATATATGTTACTCATCTTTGTGAGTCTAGACAGCATTGTGCTGATTGCAATGCTTTCTCTGGTGACTTATATATCACAGATTATACCAATATGGTGATCAGTCCAGTGCAATATTTTGTCACCGGAATGTACAGGGATTGTGAATGATTGAAATCCAGCCGGAGGAATAATCTCAACAGCTTATTCTGTACTAGTGAATTCATCGGAGTTACTTATTTCGACGATTCAAAAACCCATGTCATTGTAGTGATGACAGCTCATATGAATATATAGGGTTTTTATCAGAATGCTTTTATGTGATGTCAACATATTATGAACAATTCACTTGCATCTCGGGATCAAAGGAGTTACGCTTGGAAGGTCTTGCATGATGGTCACCAACAGTTATCAGCTGTTATTCAGGTGCCAAATTCTGCCTTCAGCACTGGGACTATATCAACCAGTCTTACAGCGATGCACTTGTCCTTCCCACTCTTATATACGGCTATAGTGCCAAAGTGTATCAGGTGGGATATATATATATATATACATTATATAACTATCATCTTCTGATCCAGGAAATGCAATTAAGCATGGTATCAGGTTATATGTTATGTATATAGTTCAGCATTCCAAACTTACTCGAGAATGTAAATGCTGAGCAAGAGTCAACTTATAGTCATTGGGATATAGTTTCCCATCCGAGTTTACACTTTATTAGTGATGGTGGATTTAACGTTGTACAGATTTCAACGTTATTTGTGGATGCAGTGATTTTATCAAAAGCAATCCATCAGAAATAACCAGATCGGAATATGAAATGGATATGTGTGAATCCTATCCACCTTCTTCCCCTCTTGAGGAAGTGTGAATACATAGGCAGTCAGTTGTTTATATACCTTATAGCTTATAGCTTGCAGTCCTTATAGGAAGCAGCTCATACAGTTTTAGGGTTGTTGCCCAACAGTTTTTGGGTTGTTGCCCGATATATAATCATGTCTGCATCGAAAACAGCATGACATATATCTGCCAAACACAAAGTGTATCCAATAAATAGGTGGCATTTAGGGCATATCTGGTTACAGTGGCCCTTTTACCCAATAATATGATTAGGGTGTTACATGATATCAGTAACCCTAATATAGGTAAAAAATAAGCAGTATAATTTTTTTGCAAAGGTTTTTAAGCAAAACTGCATTTAATACCTACATGAATGTAAAGTGATTTTCAGAGGATACGTTACACCCCTGACACACACATTCAAATATTAGGGTGTTACAGGGTGTTACACGTGTTAGGTCTTTCAGGGATTGTTATTTGATAGATAAATATCCATTATAGCAAAAAAAATCAATCCCGAATTTGCAAAAGATTACACGTATTGTATTTTGACCGATTTTTCGTTACAGCCAATATGTTCACCCCTATATATTACACACCTAATATCTAGGGTGTTACACGAGATATGACCATTGTCATTATGATTTTCTCATACCTCAATAGGTATAAAATCATATTATCAAATAAAATAGGGTCCGATTTTCAATTTTCAAATCTATCGCAAACGGATTTTACCCATTTTGGCCGTTTTTGGCTATATGTATATATATATATATATATACATATCTCTGTGTGTGTGTGTGGACTGCAAAGTACAGAAGCACTGCAAATCACTTCACCTTTGCACATGACAAATTTCATGGCATAAAAGTGAATTATTCTGCATATCAACATCTGAGGTTGATCACATTTCTGGGTTTTACTGATTGAAACCCATGGAGGCAAATGCACTCTCTGGTGATATTTAAGATATATCAACTGTAAATGAATTCACAGTTGTGTCAGATCCTAAGATATATTTGGATGTATACAACGAGTATATCAAGTGATATCTCTATGTTCAAATACATCTGGACACTGCTAGATATAATCTGAGCAGTTTTTACACAACACAATGTTTGTGTGTGTGTACGTCCACAACCACCTTTTGTCAATTCATGTATGGTTACTGATCTGAGTTGGTACATGCATGTGAAGTGATCATCTGTATCAACTGTCAGAATGCAATGTAGATATTGATGTTGCTCCAGCGATAGTGTGTGGAATGACGAGTGGATTGCACCCAACAGTTACCAGCTGTTTAATGGGTGCAGTATCTTGCCTTCGGGTCTGGAGATAACTCCATCCAGCCCTACAGCATCTTGTCTTATCCTGCTCCCTTATCTATCGCAATCACTGACATTTTCCACGCACATGTGTTTGGAAAATGGTATCTATGTATTATGTATAAGATATTGGTATTATACATTGATCATGTACACTTGCTGACTTAGTGTAATGTCAATATATCCATAACATGTACTGACATTAATATTATTGTAAGGACTATGATAAGTACTGTTACATCTAGTTTTATAGTGATGTGCATCTGATGGGATGGTATACACAGTAACTATATATTGTATATGTACTTACTGATTGAGTACACTGAAGTAAATCGATATAAGTTAATCATACAGGTTTGTCTGTATACAACTGGACAGCATATCACAAGTATGATGTATATCAATATTTTTAGTATACTGCTGTAATCTTGTACATCTCATCCTGATGAATGATGAGTTGAATGGTAAATTTCACAAGTAGCTCCGATGAGTATCCAACTTGATTAACAGGAGAACATATGTCCAATCCCAAATCCTTCGTCATGGAACAATTGTACTAATTCCTGTCTTAACAATCAAGATTGGCATCTTATACTACTTGGGTTTTGAATATAGCACTGGACTTGCAAGTTCTAGCAATATGTCACAGTAAATAAGTATGTATGACAGTATGCACAGCCGCTATCGTGATCAGGTTGCATGCGTGCATGTCAAGCAATAATGTATGGATGTATATATATCATGCACAGTAGTAGCAAAGTATTTATGCATGTATGCATGTATACTGGATTTTTACATGTGTATATCTAGCTTGATCACATGTATATCCTGTGCACACAATCAAAGTATGCCATGTGATAGTGATCTGTGATAATAATGATAAGTGTGATAATAATGACCATTCATTCACAATCACAGTATTCATGTGTATGACGATGACGATATCGCACACTCTATCTCTGCACAGCATGTGTGTGTATAACAATGCTGATGTCGCACACAGTATCTCTGCGCAGCATGTATGTGTATAGTTGGGCCTTATTTTATCATGCGTCAATCTGTCGTTGTATGCGCCCACTTGGTGCGATATGGTACGAACATCGAGATTTTGCACACTATGTATGCGCGTGATACGAATTGTGTATGTCGCATGTCGATATGCATGTTGATGCATGCGTCGCACGGTACGAACTATGATCATCGCACATCTGCGTCGCACGGTATGAATTGTGATCATCGCACATCTTTATGTATACTGTACGGGTCGCGCGGTACAATTGCGAATGTCGCTGTCGCTGATGATGAGATTGTGTGCATCTCTGTTGCAGTTGATGAGATTATATGCACTGACGCTCATTTTTCATATGCGCGCTTAATTCTCGCACATCGTACCATACCCTGCGATTATTGACATCATACATATATCGTGCGCACACCTCGACGCAGTATATGCTGAATGTGATTTATGTCGCGCCGACAATTTTATGCACAATTCCGCTCGGATCGCTGACGATGTATTGAAGCGAAAGCTGTCGTGTATGTGCAGATATTCGACGGTATGTATGCGAACTCAGTCGCGTTGTATACAAATCAATATACGTATATGTGTCAATTCTGCTGCACTTGAGTTCTCGTTCTTCGCCTGAGCGGAAGCAATGCCACTGTCACGGTTCTATATGCGAACGTATATTATTCGGGCTGCAGATATTCAATTTTATGCGAGCGCTATCGTATGTGCGCCTCCTGCAACCTGCGAACAATATTAAATATGCTATGTCTATCACTGCACCCACTTGGGTTCTCGAGTATCGTGCCTTGACGACTTTTAGAATACCACTGATACG
>LGRX02011667.1:0-12702 GCA_001247695.2 Cymbomonas tetramitiformis | reverse complement strand
TCGCTCTCGGCGGATCATTGCGGCTCGCGCTCGCTCTCGGCGGATCATTGCGGCGCGCGCTCGCTCTCGTCGGATCATTGCGGCTCGCGCTCGCTCTCGGCGGATCATTGCGGCTCGCGCTCGCTCTCGGCGGATCATTGCGGCTCGCGCTCGCTCTCGTCGGATCATTGCGGCTCGCGCTCGCTCTCGGCGGATCATTGCGGCTCGCGCTCGCTCTCGGATCATTGCGGCTCGCGCTGCTTCTCGGCGGATCATTGCGGCTTCGCTCGCTCTCGGCGGATCATTGCGGCTCGCGCTCGCTCTCGGCGGATCATTGCGGCGCGCTGCTCTCGGCGGATCATTGCGGCTCGCGCTCGCTCTCGGCGGATCATTGCGGCACCCGCTCGCTCTCGTCGGATCATTGCGGCTCGCGCTCGCTCTCCAGCGGATCATTGCGGCTCCGCGCTCGCTCTCGGCGGATCATTGCGGCTCGCGCTCGCTCTCGGCGGATCATTGCCGGCTTCCGCGCGCTCGCTCGGCGGATCATTGCGGCTCGCGCTCGCTCTCGGCGGATCATTGCGGCTGCGCTCGCTCTCGGCGGATCATTGCGGCATCGCTCGCTCGGCGGATCATTGCGGCTCGCTCGCTCTTGGCGGATCATTGCGGCTCGCGCTTGCTCTCGGATCATTGCGGCTCGCGCTCGCTCCTCATCCGGATCATTGCGGCTCGCGCTTCGCTCTCGTCGGATCATTGCGGCTCGCGCTCGCTCTCGTCGGATCATTGCGGCTCGCGCTCGCTCTCGTCGGATCATTGCGGCTCGCGCTTGCTCTTGTCGGATGGTCCAGACGCCTCTGCCACGAGCCGCCTTGCGCTCCGCATCCACCTCGGGATTTCCCCCGCCCCATTGGCACAGCGTCAAAGTTGCGCCACCGTCGTAGTCACCACGCTGGCATGGCCGCACCACACACGCCATTGCTGCATCACACCGCCACAGCCGCACCACCGTCACCATCATTCCCGACACCCGTCAGATGCATCACTCGTTCAGCTTCCAGCGACAATTTTCAATTTGAACCCGACATCGGGAACCACCTCCTAAGAAAGCGTCCATTTGGCTTAGAAAGCTCTCTGTGATGAAGGATCCGCCTGGCGCCTGCTGTGGGCGACCTCTTGCCTAGGCCACGATGGCCCTACGTGCGCATGTGTCAGCGGTGAAGCGACGCGCATGAGCCGGGTCCTCTCAGGCGCGCGCCTCCTCCAGCAGGGGACCCTCGCTCCGCCTAGCTCCCGTTGGAGCCGTGTACCACCCGGTTGGGTATCAACACACCACCGGAGCGGATTCTGCGCGCCACCTGGCGCGTGAGGCGCCTCTCATGTGGAGAGCCTGGGCACAGGCCAAGATGGAGGCGAAGGACCGCGAGATGGCGGAGAAAGAGAAGCTAATGGAGGATAGGGTTACGCTGTATGTCCCCACCTCGATGCCACCGCACTGTGCGTGCCTGCCGGCCACGCCGCAGCGTTCTGGCCGTCCGATGGCATGCCGGCCACGCCGCAACGTTCTGGCCGTCCGATGTCATGCCGGCCACGCCGCAGCGTTCTGGCCGTTCGATGTCATGCCGGCCATGCCGCGGCGTTCTGGCCGTCCGATGTCATGCCGGTCACGCCGCAGCGTTCTGGCCGTCCGATGCCATGCCGGCCATGCCAGCCTTTGGACAACTCGCATCTAGATATGCCGATACCAGATGAAGTCAAGATGCCACATGGACGGCGACTCTAGAAACTGTTGTAGACAAATGATCCAATCAGAGGGTTTGAGAGAGGGTGTTGCCCCTCAAATGTCGACTCTAGAAACTGTTGTAGACAAATGATCCAATCATCGAGGGTTTGAGAGAGGGTGTTGCCCCTCAAAGGTTACAACTTAGCATCGAGGATGAAAGCAAGCGCCCAGCCCTCGGGATATCTCAGCCCGTGCGCTCTGACGCATCTCGCGATCAGCACTTCAGTGGTCTTGACGAGCCCGCAGCGCCTCTGACTCGAGTCAGGAGCCCTCACCAAACTCTGACGAGACACTGCGACTCCAGAGGTAGTTTGGCAGGAGCAGGCGGCGCACGGCCTACTATCGCCTCCAGGTAGGACGAGGTTGGCTGCATCTCGTGCTGACCGGTCTCCTACTGACCGACCGAGGGACTTCTCGTCACATCAGGCTGAAGGAGGACAATCTAATGGACAAGGAAGAGTACGCCCACCAGCAGGGGAAGCTCCAGCGGCAGTTGCAGGAGGCACAGAAGCGCCTCGAGGAGGCGCGGAGACGGGTGGCCGCACTGGAGTCCCCGGAGGCGCCGGCGGGGCAGCTGCTGCTGGAGCACACGAAGGCCCTCCCGGTGCGCCGCCCCGAGGCTAGGAAGTGCGAGCGCCGTTTAGCGTGCGCCCGCCCCGAGGCTAGGAGGCGCGAGCGCCACTTAGCGTGCGCCCGCCTGCCGGCGCCCTCCCCTCGGCCTCCCCTCGGGAGCGCACAGGCAGACGCCTTGGCTTGCGGGGAAGCGTGCGGTGAGGAACGCCGGGCGTGCGGCGGGGTTCCTGTCGGGTTAGAGGATGCAGATCAGGGATTTGAACGCGCGGCAAATGGCGGTCGGATGGGCCGTGAGGGGATAGGCGGGTGAGGGGTCTGACGGTTGACACGCAGGAGGAGGACGACACCCGAGACTTGGGCGTTCAGGAGTGGCGATGGAGGGCGGAAGCGGCAGAGAAGAGGAGCCAAGAGTGCGTCAGCCCTGTTACTTCATCAGTCAGCCGAAGGATATCTTGTCAGGTTGTCAGTCAGCCGCAGGATACTTTGTCAAGTTGTCAGTCAGCCGCAGGATACTTTGTCAGGTTGTCAGTCAGCCGCAGGATATCTCGTCAGGTTGTCAGTCAGCTGCAGGATATCTTGTCAGGTTGTCAGTCAGCCGCAGGATACCTTGGCATGTCATTAGTCAGCCGCAGGATGCCTCGTCAGGTGGTGGGCCATGGTGGGGAGCGTGGATGCCCGCAGATCAACGGCCGTCGTGCAACTGAACTATCTAGGTGCAGTTGGCCAGGGACTGTGAACGCTTCGATGATGCGCTTTCTACCTTTAATTTGAAGCAAATCTAGCAAGGCATATGCACTTGCAGCATTGGCGGCATCGTGAAAACGTGTTGGCGCGCTCGCGGATGCGGCGATGGGGGGGCTTAGAGCGAGAAGGGCTGCCGCGTTGCTTGCTCAGGGCGGCCGCCGAGACATTGATATTAGGGCGTCAACTACACGAGGCACGGCAGGCAGAGGTGGAGATGCAGAAGTCACAGCAGCGATCACAACAGCAATGTCTCGAGCTGCAGCAATGGATTGACCGGGCCAGTGCCGGCATTTCCTGGGACAGCAACGGCGTCGACATGGCGGCGCAAGCCGAGTCGGAGCGAGCCGGCTTGCCCTCTGCCACAACTGCCATGCTGCCCGCCACCTCCGCTCAGGTCCAAGCCGATCCGAGCACTAGGAGCACCTTCCAGCCGATTTCCTGATGCTCCTCTTCCAAAGAAGCCCGACACGGCTTGCTGCACGCTCTCCCTGACTGCAAGGGATCTGCTCGGTTCAACCGCGCAGTATCACAGGCCTCGGCGCTGCGGTAGGTTGAGCATGCCGACCGGTGTGGTGATAGATCGATGCCGCTGCCGGTGATGGTGAGAAGTGCCGCATGCTGCACCACAATGTATGCACCACGGCATTCATTGGCTCACGCTTGGAGTTCTCAGCCATTCTCAGTGTCAGGCTTTTGAACTTTTCACATTTAGCTGGTGTGATGGTGAGTACTGGGTGATGTGTATCAGGAGGAGGCTGCGGATCGGGCCGCCTCTTCGGAGTTTTCGACCCGTAAGCCCATAGCCCACCATAGCTCCTCACAATCAGGTATTTCCTATGAAGGCTGATGGTGTGCGCATGCCCCCGCTGTCCCGGCATGTTGGCTGCTGCCAGGAACGAGCTCGGTTGTCATCAAGTAACCTTGCTCGTCACACGTCAAGTGGTAGCGATGCTCCAAATTCTGCCACTGCCCTCGAGGAAATTTTGGCAGCTGCCCTCGAGGGAATGCCGCCCTAAGAAGAAGCGCGCAGATTGCTGCAGAGTGATAATCACGTGGGAGATCATGCTTGGCCAACAAGCTCGGGCCGCTGCCTTCATGCGCGGTTGTTTGATTCTTCTGCAGGACAAAATGCGAAGGGGAAGCTGCTTGCCTCGGTGACGTTGTAAATTTCACGCGGAGCTCTGCGCGTCGTCGGAACTGAAGGGCCGAGATCTTGTGAATCAACAGTGCACTGCCGTGACCCAGCGGCATGGCCTCACCAAAGTTTGGACTGGCCACCTTCTGAGCTGCTTCGCGATAGCCTCTACTTTTCTTCCATGCGACAGCTCGTGCCATCAAATGGTGCACAAATCGAATCGATGGTATTTTCTAAATCGTGGGCAACATTCACAGGAATTTATTCGATCCAAGAGCATAGACATGACAAAACCAGCTATGCTATGCCGCGTGCCTCGTATGGCATGATGCCAACATGATGCCAGCATGATATGATATGCCATCCCTCTAACCCACCCCTTATCCCATTCCCCGCCTCCTTTACCCAGGTATCATTTATTGTCCTGCATCCCTCCTCCTTTGTTCCCTTCATCCATTCCCTTGAAAATCAAAATTCCCCACCACCTCGTTGTTTCTCAGTGTCCCTCTCCCACCCGCTCTCTCCACATATAAATTGGTTATTCCAGATCTGAGAGAACTTTCAACGTGCACAGTGGCAATGCACATCTCATGGTGATGTCTTAAGTACAGGGTCCTCCGCAAGTACCTTGGGGGTTGGTACAAAACCTAGTGGTTTTTGTACACTATATAGCGGCGTACCACTATATGGTCCAACTGGTACACTATATAGTGGAGCTGGTACACTATAGTGTACCAATTTCACTATATAGTGGAACTGGTACACGATATAGTGTACCAATATCACTATATAGTGGAACTGGTACACTATATAGTGGAACTGGTACACGATATAGTGTACCAATTCCGCTATATGGTGGAACTACTACATTATTGTCTATTACCCCGCTTTGCTAAATTGGCTATTTCGCTTAAAGAGTTGTTGGGGGCTTCCTCGAAGGTCCTTTGAAATTTTGGGGAATCATATTGTCAAGGTCTTGAGCTGCTCTCTCTGCAGTGTCTTGTTAAAATATTGATCCGAGGCTTTAAATTTCGGTTTTGATTAGCCTGGGTATCAGTCAATTTGATATATTGCTTGGGTAACAAAACATTGAGATTATAGGGTTTAAGGAATGATGCCTCCATAGTGCTGAAAAATTCCTCGATAATACTCAATGAGTACCGCTTCCTCCTGTTATAATGGAGATGGGTATCCACTATATAGTGTGCCAGTTCCACTAGGTTTTAGGCACAAAGCACTAATAAGTTATGTCATGTAACCCACCATTGATTTTTAAGAGAAAAAACTGTCAAAGTTTGGCATTGGTGCAAATTGCATCCTTGCTTCAGGAGTGCACTAATCGCTGCAATTAGTCATGGGAATGCGGTCACCACAGAACATAAAGAAGTACAAGTGCTGCATTCACTGAGCACCGATTCGATGAACGATGATTCCAACTCGTATTCAGCCGGCTTGTCTAAAATGTTATCAAAAGGATAGTGGCAGTCATGTGCCATTTGTTTTTCTACTGCAAATCGCTGCAGACGTTCAAGTACAATTTGAATATTGTCTACCGAACCCGTACACACGTTACAGTAGCCGATGCATATTATCCAATTGCATTATACCTGCGGGCTTTTCCCAGAATTGAAAGTGCGCACTTCCTCTACCGGCTGTCGGTTGCATATGTCATTTACACTGTTATCATTACATTTACGACCACAAATGCTTTAAAAAATGTTGCTTCTTTACGCATGTGCATAAGATGCCATTATTGTGTAACGAACTATGTTCAGTTAAGGTTTGTTGAGCCAGGAAGTGATGCTACACGGCGGCCTAGCTGGAAACATTGCTCACGGGAGCGAGCCCCGCTCGCGGCGGGAAAATCAGGGAATCGCGAGCAAAAATCAGGGATTCTGACCCGTATGGCCCAAATTCCTGATTCGGGGGCTTTTAGGGCCCGTGGGGCGCAGCGCTAGGCCCGCATGACCTAGCGAGAATTCGGGGATTTGGCCCGCAGGGCCAGGACATGCAGGGATATTGCCCGCAGGGCCAGGAAGTTCAGGGATTTGTTGGCAAATTCAGGAAATTCGGGGATTTCAGGAGATGGACACAGCTCTCCACAAGAAGCCCCAGTGATGGAGAGCGTGGTACATTGGAATGCCCCTGCACCCCATCGTTCTGACGATTTCGTATCCGGGACGCCTTCAATCATCACTTTGGTGGAGCAGTTGGGCGCTTCAATGCCACAGACAATCGACTTCAAGTGCATAGTGTCTCTGAGGTTGTTGACCGCTTACTTAAGGATGCTAGCAAATTGTCTTTCATGGAATAGGAATGATTTTACTCCATCAATCCCAAGATACTCTGCTGAATGCAACTTTTTTATGAATTGTTTTCAATGCATTTTTATATATGGTATGTTTGTGTGACATGATATCTGCACTAATACATATGGTGTGTCGAATACAACATAATTGTATGAAATGATATCTTGTATCGCGGCGGATATTCCAATAACACGATGAGAGTAATAAATTCCTTTAAGCAATCGGCGTATTTTCGAAAAGGAATATTCCATATTTTCTAAAGTTTTTGCCTGCGGCGGTCATTTTCAGGGAGACGCAGATGCCGGCTCGCGACGGCATTTGCATTTATTCCAACTAGTCACGGCGGGAACAGGAGCGCTCGAGCAAACCTAATCTTATCGATATTTTAGTCAGGATCGTGGCGCTCATTGGTAAGTAGCCTGCATTGAATCGATTTTAATAGCGCCTCATCGCTGAGTGCTGCTTACCCGGCACGGTCAGTTAGTCGTGATAACCAAGTTACAACGTTTGTATATCTTGCATAACCTGTATCACTTCGCGCCAATCAAATAAGAATGTTTTACTCACTACCAGCCAAGTGTTCTAACAACATTATAAGATCAGACAAAAGATATAGTGAAAAACGCTCCACGGCGCTTTCCCAATATTTGATCAACAAGATATGTTTAGATGATGGTTTACATATAGAACGACGGTCCGTAATTTCACGCACATGTGCTAAACAGGGCGCTCAAACCATATAGCATTCGAATTTTGAATGTATGCTTAAGGCACTGAGAATGCCGTCATCGAAGAAGTCAACTAACGTATGGGGTTATTCGCCCGTCGATCATGCCGATCCCATAAGGGGGGGACATTCTAGCTCCATCAGGAGGGGATGCAGTCATCTAAGAACATAACATTGGTCGGCAGAAGATAGAGAAGCGAGCAACAACATCGTTATTCAATATGGCTTACCACCGCGCATTGTGCGATTTGTATCAAGCAACACAGGCAATAATTGAACCAGACCATATCGAATCGATCGAATTACGACGCGTGTCCCGGCGCGACGGGGCATACAGGGCTACACACGAAGCGATTCGCGGTGTGAAACGAACATAACGTGGGTATGAGTGAAGGTCGTTGCATATTGCGACCAGTCCGCAACACAAAGCAGCAGTATTGAGTCTGGAAATCCTCGTCAGCACAGCTCAGGCTGCGCTGAGAGCTCACGGCTTGCACGAAGGCAGGGAGCGGCCCTGCCAACGGTCTGCCTTTCTGCATTTGAGCGGGCTAGCACGCGATCACCGGGCTTGGCGACTATATCGACGTTTCCGTCTCCGTCATTCACGCATGGCACCGCCTCGTCGCAGGGGCCAAGCGTCAGGACCCTCAGACGAACTACACAGCGCGCGACAGAACGCGAAGGAGCGCGCTGAGCGGAGAGATCCGCCAGCGACGACGATGGGTATTTTCACGCCTCATTCCATTCCGCTCACGGTTGTGCCAGGTGCACCCTTCACATTTGGCACGCGTCTCTGGGACAGTGAAGCCCAAGGACTTTACGCAAACCGCGCCGCCGTCGGGTGGTGGAGCGGTTAAATAAACCGTTTAAACCGTTTTCGGACATCGTTCAGCGCGCACCGCGTCTGGTACACCGCCTTCTCCTGGTGAAAAACGCAGCGTTAAACCAGCATGTGTGCCGCCTAACCCACCGAGAACGAGCAAAAAAAGGAAGCAGCTGAGCAGGGGGACTCGCAGGACGAGGACATCGCCGATCTCGAGTATGGGACGGATGAGGCGGACGGCCTGGACGTGGAGGTCTGTGACCAGTACATCTGTCGGAACCGGAAATTCCGCCAACTACATTATTTCCCTTGTGCGCCTTCACTCAGCGCGCATTGTGCAGGACCTGCTGGGAGTAAGTCAGCGGCCAGTACATTTGACTGGCACGACAGGCACGACAGAGCCGGGAACCGATTTTCGTCCCCCACACAGCGACGCATCCGGGGGCTTTATTTCAGCGGTGGCAGCGGCGCGGTAACCAGATTTGGCAAATCGTGCATCCACAATTTACTGCAGAAACCCCGAATGTAAATGCGCCTGTTCGCATAATAGTGCAACAACCTAGAGATACGATTGTGATTGTACAGTGGCTTGGCCCAACCAAGAATTTTTGAATTTTTTATTCAAAATATAGGTAAAATTTCAGCCCAAAAAAATCAAATTTTCGAAAAAATATAGGGGGTCCGTAGGGAAAATATCTACCCCCTTCTGCAATTTTTAAAGTTTGACCCTCATCGATCGATATTTTTCGAAAATTTGTCGAAAGATCTGACAGTACAGAGACGGTAGAGACGGCGGGTACTGAGACAGTACATAAATAAATATAGATAAATAAATCCGTCCTACGGCTTGCACTCCGTTGGTACAATCGTTCGATCGCGTACACAGCATGAATCCCTGAAACCACAGTACAATTAATCGGTGTCGGCTGTCGATGTCGTTGTCGCCGTCCTTCCTTTCGTTCACATTTACCATATTCTTTACAAAGGCATTGTTTCATCTCACCGCATTATTTCATCTCACCGCATCATCCCTACGGTCCTGGAAAACGTTAGTATGCTGCTAACGACATGCTAAACGCGTGCCATGGACATGCTATGACATGCTAACGCCAGATAGGTGTTAGCATGCGTGCTAACGGCATGCTAAAGCCCCATAGGCCTGTTAGCATGTCCATGCTAAAGGCATGCTAACGCCACTGCGCCTTAAGCATGTGTTCGCGCCAACTGGAGGGGTAGTGAGTGGTGAGGCATGTGGGGGTGCGTAGATCACCAGGAACATGTTATATGGTGATTAGAAGGGCAGGGGAAGGATATGCCACGGAGTATGATGCGATTCGGGTCAGGTGGTAAGCGAGCGGAATTCCTCGGAAAGGTAGGAACGTTAGTATGTCGCTAGCATGTCCTTAGGACGCCGATAGCACGTCAGCGTTAGCATGTCATTATCACACATCAGACATGCTAAAGGCATGCTAACGCCACTGCGCCTTAAGCATGTGTTCGCGCCAACTGGAGGGGTAGTGAGTGGTGAGGCATGTGGGGGTGCGTAGATCACCAGGAACATGTTATATGGTGATTAGAAGGGCAGGGGAAGGATATGCCACGGAGTATGATGCGATTCGGGTCAGGTGGTAAGCGAGCGGAATTCCTCGGAAAGGTAGGAACGTTAGTATGTCGCTAGCATGTCCTTAGGACGCCGATAGCACGTCAGCGTTAGCATGTCATTATCACACATCAGACATGCTAAAGGCATGCTAACGCCACTGCGCCTTAATGTCCACTACCCTGCGGTACATTGCGATGTACCCAAGCCTTCTTGGGTACATCCCCATGTACCCAAGCATTTTCGACATATCATGCACCATATTGACATCCATGACACCGCACTTTGGCCTCAAGTCATCGTCGAGGATGGAAATATAACATTTGACACGTATGTTCAAGATGGGACATGGACGGCCGCGCACTGCACCACTATGGCGACCATACCCCTTGCTGAATAATTATTTCCGCATGTTTCGTTCGTGATCAAGAAACGTTGCTTAACTTTGAAGCCATTTTGCTCGGTGAAGATGAAGTCGGATGCAATTTTTGACATGACACTCCAGAAAGCGTAGCTCGTGAACTTTTCAACATGGGTCTCGAAATTTTGAATCGACCTTTTACACCACCCATATATGTACCTAAAGGTCGATGTACCCAAGGTATGTACCCAGCAAAATTGTTAACGACAAACCACTATAAACCTGCAAATTGACAACTATGATACCATATGAAAATCACCCAAATGGTCGAAATTGCTCAAAGTGAGTGGTTGTATATCTGAAGGGAAGTCTTGAGGACATGTCTTATCAACCATAAGGCCATCGGACACAAATCTTGCATGCACGACCCAAGGATGTACAAGTGACCTTGGGTACATCCCGATGTACCCAAGGCCGGGTAGTGGACATTAAGCATGTGTTCGCGCCAACTGGAGGGGTAGTGAGTGGTGAGGCATGTGGGGGTGCGTAGATCGCCAGGAACATGCCATGTGGTGATTAGAAGGGCAGGGGAAGGATATGCCACGGAGTATGATGCGATTCGGGTCAGTTGGTAAGCGAGCGGAATTCCTCGGAAAGGTAGGAACGTTAGTATATATATGTCGCTACCATGTATTTAGGACGCCGATAGCACGTCAGCGTTAGCATGTCATTATCACACATTTAACATTCGAATGTCATTCTATGCACTCAAAGAAGTCGGCCGTTGGGTCGAGAATAACGGCGGTCTCCATGCACGGATGTGGCACAATAACAACTTGTTGTTCTACTCGATGGCTCGATGACTATGAATGGCTCCTTGTGCTCAAAGGCTGCTGGGTCAACGTGCGGGTTGAAGGTGTAGACCGTCCACTTCTGAAAGTATTTTCTTAAGTTTTCTTAAGTTTTCTTAAGTTTTCTTAAGTTTTCTTAAGTTTTCTTAAGTTTTCTTAAGTTTTCTTAAGTTTTCTTAAGTTTTCGATATAAACCCACACTATGCATATTTAAATCGGGGTAATTAGCTATTGGCCGACAGTATACTTAAGAATTATACTTAAGAGAACCTAAGAAAATGTAAGTACGTGGAAGCTTCTTGGTAGGAGGATATTGTCCACATGGCTCAAGGATAACTTAAGAAAACTTAAGAATCTTATCCAAATGTAAGCACGTGATTGGCTGGAATGTATGAGATATGCACACGTGTAAGAAAGCTATATGTTGGATATTTAAAGAAAAATGACACCCAATGACACTTAAGAAAATGACCGATGACACACACCCCACCCTATCACACTTAAGACAAATAACCGATGACACACACCCCACCCTATCACACTTAAGCAAATGACCGATGACCCACCCACCCTATCACACTTAAGACAAATGACCGATGACACACACCCACCCCTATCACATAAGCAAAATGACCATTGACACACACCCCACCCTATCACACTTAAGCAAAATGACCGATGACACCCACCCCACCCTATGACACTTAAGCAAAATGACCGATGACACACACCCCCACCCTATGACACTTAAGACAAATGATGATGACACCCACCCCACCCTATCACCGCCAAGCAAAATGACCGATGACACACCCCACCCTATCACACTTAAGCAAAATGACCGATGACACACACCCCACCCTATCCCACTTAAGAAAAATGACAGATGTCACATCCCCTACCCTATGACCAAGTGTAAACATAATGATACATACGTCGTAATGCGATTGGCTCATACTAACAATGAACAACATATCCAAACTAATGTGCATGCAGCCTGCCACACGCACGAACACCTAACAAGCAACGGATAAGATTAGCAAGCTAAGCAACCATACTGTCTTCGAAAGGTGCTCCATGTCCTGCATCCATCTCCTGCAAACAAGTCAAGCAAACAATTAGTAAGCGCACAACCATGTGACCCTCAAGCACCCCTCAAATCACTGCCCACGACAAAGCTGTCATGGGCAGTGATTGTGGGCCGTGTTGGGGGGCATAAGGTGAGGCGTGTGACCCCCAAGCACCCCTCAGATCACTGCCCATGACATAGTTGTCACAGGCAGTGACTGTGGACCGTGTCGGGGGGCATAAGGTGAGGCGCGTGACCCCCAAGCACCCCTCAGATCACTGCTCATGACAAACCGGACTAAGCTGTTACGGGCGGTGATTGTGGGCTGTGTGGGGGCGCATACGGTGAGGCGTGTGACCCCCAAGCACCCCTCAGATCACTGCCCATGACATAGCTATCACTGGCGGTGATTGTGGGCCGTGTGGGGGAGCATAAGGTGAGGCATGCGACCCCCATGCACTCCTCAAATCACTGCCCATGACACAACCGTCCGGGGCAGTGACTGTGGGCCGTGTCGGGGGGCATACGGTGAGACGTGTGACCCCCATGCACCCCTCAAATCACTGCCCACGACACACCTGTCACGGGCAGTGACTGTGGGCCGTGTCGGGGGGCATAAGGTGAGGCGTATGACCCCCAAGCACCCATCAGATCACTGCCCATAACATAGTTATCACAGACGGTGATTGTGGGCCGTGTGGGGGAGCATAAGGTGAGGCGTGTGACCCCCAAGCACTCCTCAAATCACTGCCCA
>LGRX02011666.1:0-26229 GCA_001247695.2 Cymbomonas tetramitiformis | reverse complement strand
GTCAGCTTAGCTTGTTAGCACAACTCATGTACTCACGCGACCTCTCACTCCGCCACTCAATTACTCAACCACTCAACCACTTAACCACTCAACCACTCATACAACCACTGAACCACCGAGCCACTGAACCACTGAACCACTGAACCACTCAACCACTTTTATGTTGGTTACGTTGACGTCATTCTGATCAATTGCCCCCATTCGCCACCTATTGTTTGTTGAGTTATACTATGATTCGTTATGCAGGACGGCCATTGTAAACATGGACGCGCGCTCGGAAACCAACGATCGAAACATCACCTTTCCCTAAAAGAAATTAGACAAGAGAAAAAAAATGAAGTAAGAGAAAGAGCAGCACGCGCAAGAGAAGAAAAAGGAAAGAAAACTCTAGAAGGTGTACTCGACATTAGTCGGTCTTGATATATGCGTATGGTGCTAGCTAGAGATGTAGAGAATAACTGCTGACGAAGAAGAGTTTCTTTTGTCATACAATCGCTTGTTCACAAAGAGAAATGAGAAGGGCTAGTCACTGGAACTCACCACATCAAGGCATAAACTTTGCTGCTATATTTTTCATTATTTATGTGCAAGTTTAGAAACGGCTTGCCGTTTCAGTATGTGTGCACCGATATTGAAGTATGTAGTGAGCATGGCCATCCAGTACCCACGCCTGCTGTTACCCTGAGCGCTCCAGGATCGTTATTAAACCCTGAGCGTTCCGGGATCATTCTAGTACCCCGAGCGTTCCAGGATCGCTCCCATACTTGGAGCGTTCCGGCGGAGCACTCCCATACTATCTTGAAGCGTTCCGGGAGCGCTCCCATACTTGGAGCGTTCCGGGATCGCTCCCATACTTGGAGCGTTCCGGGATCGTTCTCGTAACTTGACCGAAACTGGATCGATCCCGTAAGAAACTCCCCTCCCGGGATCGATCCCGTCCAGAAAAGAACGATCCCGGAACGCCTGGCCATTTTCCAGATGAATGTCTCACAAAAGTGTGCGTTGGCCCAAACTTGCAAGACGTATATAATACTGACCAGAATATACAATATATCTCGTGGTGGCTGTGATATCGGAATCGGATAAAGAAAATATAACTAATCAACGGACCATTGTAACGTTCCGGGGTTTAGGTTTGAGAGCCGGTGACAGTCGTCATGCACCCTACTATAGAATGTGACAGTCAGGGTGTCACTTCCAGCAACATATCTAGAAGCTTTATGCCGTGGAGAAGTTCCATCATCCAACGACATCCCACCCGACCTCTTCAAAAATGACAAACGAATATTCGTTGTTGACAACGGCTTCGTCTTGCAGTTGTGATATCGCTCGAAAGTGGCGAGAAACATGCCATACAGTAATCACTCGGTGATAAGAAAACCGGAGATTTGGGGCCAGCCAGTGATATTCGCCAGATCGTGCACCCCCCCCCCGCCAGCGCCAGCGTCCTATGAAAATACGAAGAATAGTGAATCCCGATTTCTTGGCCAACCAGTACATTTTCTTATTCCTCCACGAGCACACACTCCTAGCTCAGCCTGTTTCTTAGGATTGTCACTGCTGCCAGAATGGACCCTGAAAGCCGTGCGCAGCTCAAGGAGTTGAAAAAGGATTTTGCTGACGGTATTATTGACGAGTCGGACTATGTGGAACTTAAGGGAATTGTTCTCGCTGCGGTCAGATCAAGCGTTCGCACTAGGAATGCAACCCTCCCTCCAGAGCCCGCCTCTCAACCTGCAGCAAGTCCGTCGAAAACCTCACCAGAGGTCGAGGAGATTCTTCAGCTTCGTGTCATTTCTGATCAGAATTCTGAAGTGGTTGAGCCAGCACCTATTCGATTAGCAGCACCCCTTGCCACTGCAACTATTCCTAGCATGGACGCTACGCAACTCGGTTCAGTTAACGTGCCAGCCCCTATTTAATCTGCAGCCCCAAAGCGGAAAGCGTCTCGCCTTTTTGATCACGGTTTCACGCGCTTTGTCAAAACTAGACAGGGAGTGGTTGTCGAGACCGCCAATACCCCACCTCTTATTCCAAAGACGAAATATGCTTGCGACAATTGCTCTAAGGGTTACGACCACATGCCTGCCCTCGTCCAGCACCGAAAGGCTTGCTCCCGTAGTGCGGTTGTGGCTGAGACATTCTCGTCTACAGGGGCCTTGCTTGCTCATAGGAAATCTATTTTAGACGCCGATGTCGGACGCCATGTCTATGTTTCGCTTCGAGTGACAGCAGACGATCAGCCGGTTATTCTATCCCTGGAATACGCATATACGCTGTCGGTGTCTATCACTGGTTTCTGTCAATATAGCGCTTTCAGCTCAGCAAGCCGCGAATTTGTGTACGTGAAAATTACGTTGCTTGACTCAACCAAGTTGTCACCTCACGCTTTCATCAAGCCTGTGCGCCCTACACCAATTCCGTCTTCGAGCATGGCTGTGTCAGACTCCGGCGAACTCTCTGATCCCTCAACATTCCAAGTAGGACGCAAGGGCGCAGGAAAGCGTAAACGTTACGACAACGAGGCAAAAGCGAATGCCATCCTTTTTTACGACGACTGTGTCAATACTGGGCTCCCTGACCCTTTAACACACGTCTCCAGAGAAACCGGCATTCCAGGTCCCAACATCTCTCGTTGGGCGAACAGCACCGGTTCTGATGGGATCGCAGTTCGTGACCATATTTTCAAGGGTGCGGGCGACTTAAAGTTGAAAAGACTTAAGATTCGCACTAGGCGGGATACCTGTCAGTACCCTCTTGCTGAGGCAGCGCTTGGTAAGGAGATTCGCGCGAGGCGTGCTCGTGGGCGCAAAGTGGGGACACGTTTCGTCAGTGTTCGTGGGAAGCAACTCGTCAAACAGTACTACCCCTCCGCCGTTTTTCATGCGTCTCCCAACTGGAGAGTTAATTTCCTTCGTCGACAGAAACTCGCCCGTAGGAAACGCACCCACAAAAAGTCCCAGTCCTACGCGAGTATGGTACCTGCATTTCAGAAGAGCTTGCAAGGTATCTGCCGGTTGATATCGTCTGCACCTCGACAACACGCAACTGAGGTAAGTACACGCAGTCCTCGCGTTGTTTATGTTTTTTTTCCCTTACGTTCCCTTTCTTTCCTTACTGTCCGTTACTGCAGGGTCGTTTCCTTTTCAAGAATCGTCTCAACGTCGACCAAGTTCCTCTCACGTTCGTGGTGGGCGACTATGACCACACGATCGACGATAAGGGCGCGAAAGATGTTTGGGTCCGTCAACCTGGGTCTGGGTTGGAAAAAAGGCAGGCGACCCTTCAGATCTGTATTCGTGCAGGTGTGGACGCTGAGGGGAACAACCTTCCTCAACCGCCCCTAGCCATATGGTTCCGTGGAACAGGGAAGCGCATTAGTGAGGCAGAGAAAGCTGCCTACCACCCTGACGTGCATGTTTACTGGCAGAAGTGTGCGTGGGTCGATCGCCCCTCTTCCCTTGAGTGGCAAAACGGAACGCTCATTCCTTGGTTGAACGAACACATCCCCAATGACGAGTCGGTAATTTTTGCTGACAACCTCGACGCTCAGATCCAGGCTCCGTACCTTGCCAACCAAAAGGAGAAAGGGCGGGCGCTCGGTTGGAGCCTGCTCAAGGGCGGCACGCACTGGTCTCAGCCAGTAGACCAAGGTGCTGGTCGTGAGACTAAGCGGGACATCGACTACGAGCAAAACGAATGGCTTGAAGACCTTGCGAACCTTGAGAAGTGGGAGAGCGCGGAGTTGACTGCCTCCGACCGTCGTATCTTAATGACGTGGTGGGCAGGAGACGGGTATGCGCGGATGGTAAAGCGGGTTAACCTGAATAGGTATTTCGAGAAGTCTGGTTGCCTACTGTCCGTGAATGGAGTCGGGGATGACAGGATCACCCCAGAAGGGCTTTCTTCTTTCACGTTTGAACGGCCTGTCATCCCTGTAGTGCTTGCGGAGACACCTGTCCAGCCTCATTTGCCCGCAGCTACTCACTCAGAGATGCAGCACGCGGTGCAGCTTGAGGAACTTTCTGAGGAAGAGGTTGACTCGGAAGAGGATCAAGATTCAGACGAGGCTCAGAAGTGGTTTGTTCCTGACGGTTTCTATGCTGTCTTTGATACCCCCCTCGCGGGAGTTGATAACAGCTTCGTCGGCAAGCACATCATGTTCAAGTGGAACGGTGTGGGATGGTGTCACGGTTGGGTGCAAAAGTTTTATCCCAACCATAGGCGCGGTTACAACGTGGAGGTTGTGTACGAAGATGGAGACCGCCGAGACCACATCTTGCGCCTGCAGGACTATGGCCGTGGGGACACGGTAGAGGCTGGCGCATGGTGCTTGCTTAAGGAGGGGAGCATACAAAGCATAGAAGCTTGAATAGTGAGGGTGCACCTACGTAAGTTGTTGTATCTGGAAACATATCTGCCTTGAGCTGTAACATACGACAACTTTTGAAACATATCTGCCTTGCGCGGTAACATACAACAGCTTTTGAAACTTATTTGCCTTGCGCGGTAACATCGATATAGCAGTGCGCATAACATATCTGCCTTGTAATATGTGCCTACATAGCTCAAATCATTTTCAGGGCCTGAAAAGTCATTTTCAGGCCCTGAAAACCATTTTCAGGCCCTGAAAAGTCGTTTTCAGGCACTGAAACCCGTTTTCAGGGTCTGAAACCCGTTTTCAGGGTCTGAAAACCATTTTCAGGGCCTGAAAAGTCATTTTCAGGGCCTGAAAAGTCATTTTCAGGGCCTGAAAACCATTTTCAGGCCCTGAAAACCGTTTTCAGGGCCTGAAAATGGCCCATAATAACACCAAAACTGTATATGGTATCATGTGGAATGAGAGTGGAAAACCAGCGAAATTTTCTTAAAAATAAGAAATTCTAAAATAAGCTCTTAGGCTTGTCAGCCAGCACCCATATTTCTTATAACCCCATATTTCTTAGCTCAAAAAAGCCAGCCAGCAAATTTCACCAAATCTCGTACCCCCCCCCCCAGCAAAGCTGGCTACTTTCTTATTGGCGGGTTTTCTTATTACTGAGTGATTACTGTATGCGCAGTGTGCAGACAACCCAGTTTTCTTTGAATGGCTTCGTCAGTGGTTAGCAAGGACTTCTATCGTACGGCGCGATGCTTTCGACCAGAGTGGAACCGCTGCTCAACGTTGTTTGCTAACCCCCCGCAGCGCCAATGCCAAATGCCTTGCCCCATCAGGCAACCACAGCCGAACACGGAGCCACAATCATAGAGGCATCATCCGTCTCCATTGGCAAACATGGTCCATCAGAATCGCCTAACACCGTCGAGCGTACCGTTCGTCCGCATGATGATGAGTTGTCATCACCTTTTAAGCGCCGGTTGTACTATTATTAGGTATTTGCAAGTTGTAGCATATATACATGGCCGATACATCGCACTTACATTCGATGTAGACAAGCGGGTGAGATGTAACATTAGCGTAATTTTCTTTTGGATCGGTATTACGCAAACGTCAATGTGTGTGTTGTTTGCATTTCGTATACAAAGTAGTATTTGTTTTCCACATGGCATCCCGCTTGTTCGGCGCACATAGGGAATGACCAGAGGGACAGCCTTCACAGGGGACTAGATATCAAGTACTGCCCCCTGTATTACATTCCTCGATGCATGTGACAGATGAGAGATGACAACCTTCTTCGGCTCGAGACCGCGAGGCACAGCGATAGAGACCGCGAGCCACGTGTTATAGTACTCGAGCATTACGGTAGCCGTACTCGTACAACCTTCCATAGCTCACGTAACATCGCGATCAAGCACTGAAAATCGGGATTTTCGCGCGCCGAGCCGCGGAGACGAGTTGCTGAAACGTTGAGACTCACTCATGCCGTGGAATGAGAAATTGAGGTCATATGCAATCATTGCGGCGATATGAAATAAACAAATGATAAATATGAGCTGATATACTACGCTGGGACTTACTCAAAGAATATTGCTGCGTGAGGCGGTTCTGCTTGTTCTCGGAGGTTTCAGTCTTCGTTGCTTTGTTCATTCCGTGTTTGAAACAGCAGTAAAATGTATCCGTCAAAATTGATATTATACCACAAAATACGAATTATTGTGTACAAAAGCTGTGAGCAGAACTGTCTTAGCACTCTAGCACTGGCACGCGAACAGCCACCTAGTACTTGCGAAGGCAAAACAATAATGAGTCCACTAGCCTGACCTCCGGTCAGAGTCTACTTATATCTCAATGCTCTGTCACATTTCCCAAAACTGTAACGGGTTCTAGCCCTTAAATCTTCATCTGGCCAATGGAAAGTCATTATTCCATGCCAGCTCTAACAATGTTACCGTTCACCGCATTCTGACTGACACGTCAGCGGCAAAGGAGTCACTGCCATCTTCGTCTTATCATTCCCTGGTCACTTGATGGTGACCATATCTTCTCTGACAAGTCTGCATCTCACAGATGGTCATCTTCGTAAAGCCTGTCATGCTGTCACCACTGTCATGCGTGTCACCAGCTGAACAAACCCGGCGCGGTACCATGAGAAGCCGGCGTTTGTTACAGCTGTCGCAAACGCGTGCATATGATGGTACAAACATTCTCGGAATCGAACGAACTTGACACTCGCGACTGGTCATAAGCATCATTAATATTCACTGGTGCCGGTGACTGTTCGAGCAATTCTCAACACAGCATAAGATCGTAGAGCTACAATTTTTTTAAAATTCTGATACCCTGATATCGAACGCTGAACTCTTACATGCAAGCCCAGATTCCAACATCCCCCATCTGTAGCTGCTGCGTGCAGTAGCACAGACTCAAATGTGGGCTTGTTCAGCATACTGGGTCGTATCACCATCTGCCATGAACTTGCCCAAACTGAAAGTGAACATACCAATGCCTTCACCTTCTCCGCCCTGTAACATTCTGGCTCTGACCAGCGGATTCTTGAACACCAAG
Source organism: Cymbomonas tetramitiformis (assembly GCA_001247695.2). Taxonomy (NCBI): domain Eukaryota; kingdom Viridiplantae; phylum Chlorophyta; class Pyramimonadophyceae; order Pyramimonadales; family Pyramimonadaceae; genus Cymbomonas; species Cymbomonas tetramitiformis. The sequence continues at coordinate 19,283 of LGRX02011666.1, read as the reverse complement.
ACCCACATACACCTGCGGCCAATAGGTCCATGTTCCAGATGCCCAATCACATGCAAGCGTCCTGTCTGACTCAATCGTCTGAAGTACGCAGCCCTGCTCTCGGTCATGTCTGTTAAATGATAAGATGGAACGTGGACACATGCCACCACACGACTGGCCATTACTGCCAACGGAAACGCGATATCCAGCGCTGCGAACCAAGGCGAAGTCACCACTGCGTCACAGACACCATACTTCTCCTTCCATATGCGATAGTTACCTGGCTGAAGTGCGTCATGCGCCTCAGACCTGTTGATGAGTCCATTGTTCATGAATCTCAACTGCGGCCATTGCTCCACCATCACCTCACTGATGACCCCAGTGCCTGCCCACGGGTCCCACACGCCATCGACGGACTTCCAGTCCACCTCTGTCGCCAAACGCCTCACCTCAGAGGGCACTGTGATGACCAGTTCAAGCCCCCACTGCAGCGCGCTAGCTTCTCTCACCTGAGCCTTAGTCATGTGTCTCAGCTCTCCTCGTCTTTCAACTTCTTCTTCAGCCAACGCAGGCACAAGAGGTGCATCCCTCAGATGCCTTGCCATGGCCTTCTGTTCCCGATATTTCTTGCTCAGCACCGTGCGATGCCCCTCATTCCAATGCCCTGGCATGAAGATCTGCACAGCCTCAGAGAGCTTGTCCTGTCTTCCCCAATCAATCTGATCTGGCATGCCCAAGAACATGTCCTCCTCCTTCAACAGCATCTCCCTTGATGAGATGGCATGCCAAGGCTGAAACTTGTCTCCCTTCACCACCCGACGAGGACCCACGTCTGCTGGCAACAGGCGCATCTCCGCAGACAGCTTCTCATTCAATTGCTGCTCCTTCATGCCCAGTCTGTCCTCTAGGGCACCAGAGCTCTCGTCTTTCTGGGTCTGCACCTCAGCGTTGGCGGCTTGCATCCCCGTGCCTGAGCACCTGGGACATAGCCACTCGCCTTCTGGTACTCCATCCAGTGCTGGGGTCAGACACCACAAGTGGTACCCCCTGTTGCATGCGTCGCACAACAGCATCTCTGCTTCCCCATCAGTCTTCCTGCAAACTTCACATGCTAGGTGCTTACTGGGAACGGCTGCACTGCAGTCATACTGATCCTTCACCTGTAGGTGACATGGCGCGATGCTCTGCACGGTGCTCTTCTCTCTTAACTTGGTGGCGTCCTCAAGTACCACCACACCATCTCGCTGTATCTTGACCAGCTTCAGAATGGCAGATTTGGTCGCGACTTCCATGCCGCTGCGAGGCTTCTGCCTGATGTAGACGAAATCGCCCACCTTAAACTGGTGTGGACTAGGCTCATAGCCCCCACCTCTTCTCCCTTCATAATGTAATGTATCACGATGCTGTGCGACCTCCAGGCTGCAACCAGCGTGTACCATCAATCGCCTCATCACCTGTGCTCTCTGGTGGAGGTCCTTGACTCTGGCATCCTTCTCATCTTCGACCTCAGCACCAAAATCTATGCTGGGCGCCCGTTTCAAATCAGGCGGCACTACTGCCTCTTGAGCGAACAACATGGTGAACGGCGCAACCCCCGTGGACTCCTGGCGTGCTGCATTATAGCTCAGCACTAGTGGCCAGAGCTGCTCATCCCACTCATAATCGAGACCCTTCTCCAAGGCAAGCTTCTTAAAGCAGAACTTCATAGTGCGTACCACTCTCTCGGTCAGCCCATTGCCTTCTGGTGAGTCTGGCGAGGTGACTCGCCGGTCGATCAGGCAGTCCCTGCATAGCTGCTTGAACTCGCCTTCAAACTCCTTTCCTCCATCCACCAAGCATTCTGCCGGCGCACCAAACACAGCCAGTACATGACTGCGAAATGCCGCTGCGATGGTGCTCGCCTCCTTGTCAGGAATGGGCACGCAGATTATGAACCTGGTATAGTGCTCGGTCATGATGAGCACTCGGTTGTTGCCAGACTTGGTCTCTCTCCTCGAAGGCCATGCCAAATCCAGCGACCAGCGATACATGAACGACACGATCTCAAGGGGGGATAAACATGCCTCCTCTCTCGCATAATGAGTCTTCACACGCTGACAGGTCTCACACTGGGTGACCACAGCCTCCACGTCTTTCTTCAGATCGGCCCACCAATGGCGCTGCCACAAAAGATGCTGCGTACGTCTTATGCCCCAATGTCCAGTTCTGGAGTGGTATTCCTTTACCAACGCGAGACGGTCAGCAGGCTTAGGTATTCTCACCTCCTTGCCTGACATGGTGACCATGTAGATCTCGTCCGTGGCCTCGTCCCATCGATGTCGTGCTGCTCGCCTCCTTACTCGACGAACTTCCTCTTCTGGCAACCTCACTCTACCATTGGACTTCAACCATCTAAGGCACCATGCATCATCGTGTACGTCTCGATGCTTGTCACGGTCTGACTGCTGCTCAGCCACGCTGGCCATCAGGTCCTCAAATCTGGTGGTACACGCCAACCTGGGGAGCCTCATCTCTGACTCTTTGGCAGGCGGACTCCAGGCAGGCACATCCACGCGCGCTGCTGGGGTTGCGCCCTCCTTCACGAAGTGGTTCTCATGCCTCTGACGATACTGCGCCATGGTGTAGAGCTGCCACTCTTTCTTCTTCTTCTTCTTGGTTCCAGCCTTCTTCTGTCGCTGGGCTCCAATTCCTTCTGCGCCTTTCTGCCCTTGCGAGCACATTATCCGCAGCTTCTCCTCCCAGTCACGATGGGTCATAGTCTTCGCCACCTGCTGGGTGTATGCGTTCGAATTCTCAACCCATTCCGCCAGCAAAGCTTGCCTCTGCTGAAGGTCCGACCTCTCGTGGTCTGCCCAGTTGTTGTCTACAGCGATGGGCTGTCCTGGGGAATTCTCCGCCTCTGGGGATTCCTTGCTGTGAGGGAGCCCCTTCCTGCTTGCTTCTGCGACTGCCATCAGCAGCTCCATTGCCCTGCGATCCATGGCCAGGCCCAGAATGCTTGCCAATTCTACGTCGTTCAGGCCATCGGCCATGCGTAGCTCACTTGCGCTGTAGCCCATGGCTCGCGCCTTCTCTTCGAGGTTCACTTCTCGAGATTCTTCCTCGGCGTCTTCATCGTCCTGGTTGCGCACCACGGTGCCCATCCTCGCTCTTCTGAACGCTCTTGACCCTTGCGTCGCCATGATGGTGGGTAGTGCCCTCAATGGTTCTCCCACCACGTTCACCACGTAGTGAGGCGCGCGGTCTGTCCTTATCACTGGCCTGGGATGCCAGCCCTTGCATATGATTGACGATACGATTCGTCCTTCTGGTCTCACCACCTTGCTCATGACGGAGCGAAACTGGTGGCTCTGGAACAAGTTGCTCCAATACGCTCGCAATCGATGTGCGTAAGCGCCTGCTTGTGCTGCATCAAAGGACACTGGTCTACCAATGACGCTGGCAATGTACGGGAACACCTCGTCCCTGATCTTGGTTCCAGGTCTGTGTGACAACGGAGAAACATTTTCCAGGATATAGCCTGGAGGCCTCTGCCGCTGCAGCTGCTGGAGTGTGGACAGAAGCCTGACCACTTCATAAAATAATTTGCTGTGCCTGCCATCCAGGCCTGTGAGTGTTCCAGCAGGGGAGAGATCCTGACATGGGAACCCACATACCATGACCCACTGGCGTCCTTGAAGAGCTCCTGCTCGTATGAAGTCGGCGCTGGTGGTCTCGCGCAGATCTTGGGGTAGAGCCCCAAACTCTATTGCACGGGGCGAGATGAGGTCAGGGTATCGTCTTAGCAATGTCGTGCACCTGGCTCTGGCAACTGTCCGACTGCTCGGGGATATGTCCTGATACAGGTAGCGATCCACCTTCATCCCACTGCGGAGCAACATTTCTAGCCCAGCACATAGGCCTCCACATGGCTCGTAGCACACCACGCCTTCCTGCCGAGCTTGCGAGAAGAATCGACTGCCCAGCACCCTGGTGTCGACCTTCTCGGGCTTCAGGATGCGCTCACCTTCAAAGTACTCATTGCTGTACACAGCAGGGCTTCCCTCGCCGTGCGTACCTCGCGTCGGCCTGACCAGGCTCAACGCCTTCCAAGCTGCTCTGACTAACCTTCCAGAGTCGGTCACCAGCTCAGGTAAGTCAGTGTCGAACATGTCCCCATGATTGCATTCTAATTCCTCGTGGTAGTGCAAATCGAACAAACGATGCACTGGTCCTGTGCCCAGCTGCTCCATGGCAGCCATCCTGCAGTAGTTGGCAACCTGCACCTCTGGCGTGGCCTCTTCCCCTGGGAAGGTATCCCCAGCCAACATAAAGCACAAGTGGTCACCGAAGTCCTTCGTGTGAACTTCCCCCACGCCTGCGTGTAACGCAGTCACCTTCTCCCTCTCATGCCTCGCTCCAGTCTCATCCGTCGTGGACGGCAGTGGGTAGCGAGACGGCACGTCAGCGTTGCTGTTCTTGGCGCCTGGACGATACTTCACAGTGAAGTCGAACTCCTGCAAACTGATTGCCCAGCGTAGGTGTTGCCCTTGGAGATCGGCCTTCTCCATCAGGGTGGTGAGCGGTGAGTGGTCGGTCACCAAAGTGAAGTGGACTCCATGCAAGTACTGCCTCAGTGTGCGCACTGCCCATACCACTGCGAGCATCTCCCCTTTGAAGCTGGCGTACTGTCTCTCCGTTTTACTCAGGGATCGGCTGATTGCCATACAAATGTACTCCTTTCCATCATCGTCCTTCTGGCCCAGCACTGCGCCAATGCCATAGGTGCTCCAATCGGTGTACAATATGAGGGGTCTGTCGTAATCGATAGGCCTCAGGCACCTCCCAGAACAGAGAGCATCCTTAAGTTCTTGAAGTGCTCGGTCTTGCTCCTTCCCCCAGGCTGCCTTGATGTCAGTGACCTCCTTTTTGAGCAGGTCATTGAGAGGGCGGGCCATCTCAGAGTAGTTTGGCCCCCCTGGCTCACCCACCAAGCCCTTATAGTAGTTCATCATGCCCAAGATCGAGCGGAGCCCAGTCTTGTCCTGAGGGCTTGGAAGCTCCTGGATGGCCTTGCATTTGGCTTCTTGCGCGCCAATGGAGTTGTGACCAATGCGATAGCCCAGAAAGTCCACCGTGGCTGCACCAAAGGTACTCTTGCCTGCATGCAAACGGATGCCAGCGTCCCCCAAGGTGCGAAGTACGTCCTCAACGTCCTTCAAATGCTGCTCAGGCGTGGAATCCGTATAGACCACTACGTCATCGACGTACGCCACCGTGCAATGCTGCAAGTGCCGTAATTCGTAGTCCATGATTCTTACGAACGCAGAAGTAGCTCCAGCTGCACCAAAAGGCATCGAGGTGTATTGGTACAACTGATTCTTCCACCAAAACGCCGTCTTGCTCCTGTCCTCTTCCGTGGCCATGGGAATCTGGTGGAAAGCTTTGGTGGCATCCAGCGTGGTCTTGAACTTAGCCTTCGCCACCTTCTGGTAGAGCTCCTCTGGTCGGTGCGGCAGCGTATTGTCTTTGAGGGAGTGTCGATTGACACCCCTGAGGTCCACGCAGAACCTCGTCTGGGTCCACAGGCCAGTCTCGTGATCTTTCTTGCCAGCTACGACCACGTTGCTCGCATGCCTGCAATGCTTGGCTGCTGGCTCTATAAAGCCATACTCCAAAAGTTCCTTGCAATGAATATCGATGATTTCCTGCTCGCCCGGACTGTACTTCCTGGGTCTCTGGTAGGCGGCCTTGGATTCGTCTACGAAAGGAATGGAGAACGTGTTGTGCTCCGCTTTACCCTTGTAGCCTTTCAGATCGTGAGGACTGTTGGCAAAGGTGGTCTTGCACCTGCGAAGAACATTCCGCATTTCCTCCCAGTGTTCCTCCTTGAAGTCAGGATGTCCTCCAAACGTGGCATTGAGCTCAGTGTCGAGCCACGCTGCCTCGTCCTTGGTCACTGTCGTGTCACCCAGAGGTTGAAGCTCGTCCAGCACGGTGTACGGCAAGACCTCATCCTGCTCCGCGACATTGGCCACCCAGCCCGGCTCCCATTGCCTTGAGGATTGCTGAGCCTCCCAAGAAGTGCAGGGGGACGAACCCCAGGCGCTGCGTGTGGGTGACGTGACACCATACGTAGGCGCACACTCGGTCATCTTGCCAGCGACCCACAAGATCCCGCACAAAAGCAGAAAAAATCGCAAAATTCGATTGAAATGCGCTGCGGCTACCGGCGAGTTCGAAGCGAAGAAGCACGCCATGATTCTCCACCCCCCGTGCGCCAAGCGAGTACTCCCACCAGCAGCAGCGAAGACCACGACTGCAAGGACAAGCGCCATGTAGGCGGCTTGTGCGACGCGGTGAAGGCGGAGATTGCGTCGGAGCTGTGTCCAGCGCGCCGCGAAGCGAGGCTTGTCCAACCTGGCGGGCAAAGCGGGCAGGCGCACGCGGCCCAACAAGAAGACTTGGGACAAGCGCAGGGTCGGAACGGTCCATCCACGGCCATGTTGAACGTGACCTGCGTCCAGCGGGCAATGCACGCGACAGGAGCCGTGGCACGCCACGTCCCCAGCGTAGATGTCGGCACAAACCCAAAGCCAGGCGAGGACCACGAAGAGGAGGACGATCGCACACCGTGACCAGCACGCCAAGGAAAAGACCACCACCCGAAGGGGCATCACCATCCAATCCCCCGCACGCACATGGTGCATGCCAGCATAGACGCCTGCGGCGCGCAAGATGAGGAGCCCAACGTACCAAACGTAGGCGAGAGCCCATAAGACCCAGACGCCGTAAGATGCACGAAGGGGGTAACGTCGAGCAGTCGACCACCATACGGGCAGCTGGCGCAAAAATGAGGCCACGAAACGCCTCCACCAAACTCGAAAGGGGCACCACGACAGGTGCCAAGCTACCGCCTCCCACATCGCCCATACGGCGACCATGGGAACGGGACCGCGTCCCAACCACCACCAAACCACTGCACTGCCTGCAAACGAGATACACGCTCGCAGGACACCTGGCCGCAAGTGGACCGCCCGTGCAGGCGGCCCACGGCCACAGCGTTGGTCGTTCACCAGGGCCACCCGCCCGCTGCGCCCGGGGAGCCCTGCTGAAAATGCGCCTGCCTCTGCGCCTCACGCTGTTCGTCCGTATGGCGTTCGAACGCCTGCGTCTCTGCGCTGCATATCGAAGCAGCTGGAGAAGGAGGACACCGTGACGTGAGATCGGCGGGCATCCTGGACGCCCTTGGTGCATGAACGACATGGGTAGCAGCCCCATGGCGATCGACAGAAGGGGCAGACGAGCGTGCAGCACCGCCCGCGCCCGGCCGATGACGTGCAGGGGGGTCTCGAACCTCGTGCACATTCCTTCGCAAGGCCGTATCCACGTGCTCGGGTCTCTCGGCCACGCGAGCCTGACGGGCGGGCGGTGGCGGCGGCGGCGGCGGCGGCGGAAGACGCAGCGCCTCCAAGGCCCCCAGGGCTGGCATCAACCATGGCGCGGCCGATTCCCTGGTCCCCCATTGCAAGCACGTGAACTTCCGGTCGTCCCGCTCGAAATACTCATTCGTGAACTCAGCATGCCAAGAAAGACACCGCTCGTCCTCCAGGAAGACGTAGTACACGGGTGTGGCATTCGGGTGCGCCATGCAGCGCAGCACGTGCGCCGCCCCAATCTCCACGTAGCGACACAGCGCGAACGCGACGTTCCGCGCATGACCCCCCGGCAACCTGTGCCCTGAGTCACGGTGCGACAAATCAGCCCAGGCTGAAACCATAGCCTCCAGGAGGCTGGAAGACGTAGTCTGTCCCCCAAGAGGGAGACGCCAGCCATTGTTCCCGCACGCGATGGTCTTGTTATGCTTCTTCTCAACTTTGCTGGTGATGCCCGGATGCTTCCGCAGCCTGAGACCCCGCTCCTTGTTGCACACGCCAAGCTGGTACATGACGCGCTGGCGTCTGCACCGATCATATAACGTTATGCCAAACCGTATCATAAAGACAGTGAGGTTGCGGCGATCCTTCAAGGCTTTCACCTCCTCCACGGACAGGAATTGGCACACTGAACTAACGGATGCTGTGGCCATTCGTGTAGCGTCGTAATTTGACTCTGCCGGAGATGGAGGCACCCTCCCAGGAGCCCGAGGCAGGCGACCTGCCCGCGGCGGACTCGGAGGCGTAGGAGGTGGGCCCCCCGAAGAAATTGATGGGGAATCACGCGGAACACGGACTGAGTCCGCCCACGAGCCAACATTGGTCCTGGCAGGCGATGCAGAGGGCGACCTCCCACGAGGAGGGCTGCTGTCAGGATCTGACGACACCAAATCCTCGGTCCCATGGCCGCTGGACGAAGGCGACGGAGTACGGCAGTACGCGATGTGCGCGAAACGCGGTGGCGAATGGTCACTGGACCTGGCCCGAGACGGCCCCGCGACAGCTTGAGACGGTCGTGCAATCTGCGACGAGCGAGGTGGCGAGTGGCTGCTAGACCTGGCGCGAGATGGCCCTGCGACAGCTCGGGATGGTCCTGCTCCTGCGGCAGGAGCAGGTGGCTGCGCAGGGGCTCGCTTCGTGAGCCTGAAGTTGACCATGTTGTTGGGCGGTGGCGGCCTACGCTCCGCATCTGCATCGAGTGCATCATGGCCCTGCTGCCTGGTGTTGGATGCCTTGAGCATTTTCCTCATCTCCCCCAAGCGCACGTACTCCTGAGCAGCGGCATTCTGGGAGAACACCCTACCAGTTCCCCCAAGACCATCCCCCACCGGGTAGTACTTGGTGCTCGAACCCAGAGAGATGAGCTCCAGAGGTGGCGCTACGTTGCCATATAGATCGTACTGTTGGAGGATGCCAATCGAGAGGGACTCTATGTCCACCGGGCGAAGGTACCTGAGCAGCTGGTACGTCCAGACACCAGCGCTCTCGTACCAATGAGGGAGCTGAAGCTCATCCAGCAACTCCTCACTGTTGTACACGCGCGCATGATCCAGCGTGCAGCGCATCAGCTCGAGGTGCTGCGTGGCTGCACTCGGTTGTACACAGAGGACACGCTCCTTCAGATCCCACATGAGGGTGCCAGCGACCTCACCACTGGGGTACGTGAACAGCTCCTGGAGCGTGTGCTGCAGTCGCTGGATTGAGTTGAGGCTGTCGAGCGCTCTGCCTTGCTCCCTGGGCTTGACGACGTCTTGCTTGTTGGCAGGGGATGGCACGTGTGTCATATAGCTCCCCTTGAGCACCCAACGGTCCTTATCCTCATCGTGATCCAACTTCTGGTCCACATACAGCCAGTTAGGGGGCATCAGCTGGTCCACCATCACCCACTTCTGCTCGAGGCAGCGGACGAACTCCACGCAGACATGCTCCCGGGAAGGTTTGGCTGGCATGTCCTCAGGAAGATCTTGAAGGATGCGGCAAAGACGCGCAACATGGTGCCGGTCCAGGTACAGTCTCTGATCCGCCCAGTTGTGGTCAAGACGAACGTCCAGAGGCGGACGAACCCCAGTCAACTGGCCATCGGTGACCCACTTCGCGCGCCCACCCACCCAGGGGTTTGGTGCTGCGTAAAGTTGCGCAAGCATGCGCTCCGACACTGCCAGCTCGACGGGCGCCAGTAACGCCAGGTGGCTCCTTCGACCTCCTTCAAGCGAACATGTGTGAACGCGAGACCTCGCCTCGATCTCTGCGCGTGTGGCGACTCGGGGTCTAGGGGGCGCAGCAGATGGCCCTGACGAAGGCAGTGGTGACCCCACCGGCGACTCATAGCCGTCAAGGATGTGCTCAGACCGAATCCCAGAGGCAGCAAACCTCTCCTCCCTCGTGCTCAGGGGTGGGCACCCTAGCCATTCGCACTCCGTCTCATGCCCAAAGATCTCCGATTGCAAACATACCACTGGGTCCATCCTCCTGGGCTGGTGAGGATGCTTGGGTGTTGTCATGTCGACCAGCGGAAGAACCACCTGAGCATCCATGCCCAAAATCGTCGGCGCATGCGACACGGCCACGCAACTTCCCAACTTGATGTCGATCATCAGGGAATTCTTCAACGGCCCAGTGCCTATCAGCAGGTCCCAAGAGTTCTCGGCCTCGAAGGTCACGAAGGCGTACAACCGGTGAAGCGTCATGTGCGGCGTGCCCGCAGCCAGAATGACGTCCACGTAGCAGTAATGGGTGAACTTCGTGGGACTGTTGTCACATCTGGTGACCTTGGCGCCGGTGCTGGCTTCATAAATTGTGAGACCCAGCCGCCTTACAACAGCGATAGAGATGATGTTGCAGTTGGCGCCGGTGTCCATGAGGATCGCCCGGTATAGCATAAGCTCACCACCAGATGACACCAGCGCCAGCCCCTCATACAGGGTAGCATTCCGCAACTTGCAGATGGGCTGCACCTGAGCCATCAATAACACCTGCTCGTCGGTCAGGTGCTGCGTCATCTTTGCCCTCAGTGCGTCGTAGGCGGAGGTCTTGATGGTGCCAGCTCGTACATGTCCATGGTCACTGAAGTCAACCACCCCCAGATCGTCCACGCAGGCAGCAGCTGCACATCGAGCGGCGGCGCTGTCGACCACACCGTTGGGCATCTCGTCCAATGGCACCTCCTCGATCGCGCAGTGTCCTGAACCATCTGCCTCCCTTCTTACTCCTTGCGTCGCTGTGGCGTGCGTGTCCTCCAGCTCATGCTCGTTGACCTCGGTGGGTTGTTCGGTTGCATCATTCGGACCCTTGCCCATGAGCTCCTCCAGCGCCAAAAGGTTCTCGATGTCCTTCGGGAGGTCGATGGCGTTCTGGGATATCAGGATGGCAGCAATCTGCGAGCAGGCGCGCACGGAGCTGCGAAGATTGGATGCCAACAGGTGGATCTTCCTGCTGAGTACGTTGGGAGGAACGGCTCTAGGCACCTGAGCGGCCCTGTCGAACTCCTCCGGCGTCTTGACCTGGAAGCCCCGCATCTGCTGAGTGCTGCCCAAGGCGACAGCGGCGCTGGCCTGGAGACTCGGTGCGTGATCGATGCCAACACCATGACCACCTTCCAGCCCACCCCCAGCAGGGCAGTCCTGCTCATCCTCCTCGTATTCAGCCTGTTGGGTGAAGTGGGAGTCGTAATCAGTCTCCGCATCACTGACCTCTGATCGGGCCTGTGCATCGGCGATCTTGTCATCCTTTGGAGGTGACCCTGCCTGGAGACCTGTCAATTCTGCGGCGAGTTTCTCTTTAACCTCGGCACTGGCAGCCACTTGCTGCTGCTGCTGCTGCGGCTGCTTCTGCTTGGCCTCAGGGAGCTTAAGCCACTCCTTGGTGGTGATCCCCATCTTGTGCTTATCAAAGCGGTGTGCGATGTTGTAGGCACGCATCTGGGCATTCTTGACCTCGTCCGGCCACTTGGAGTTCTGCCTGTCCTTATGGAAGTTGGGCGGCACCCGGGCCTCACGACACCCCGTGTAGCAGCGCTCTGGAGAGTGGGGCAGGCGCGTGAAGCACCAGTCACACTGGAACTTCTTCGAAGCATCAGGTGGTGGCACCTTGCTGTAAGAAGGTTTCTGACGCTCGGCATTGTTCGCTTCCCTCGCAGGTTTCTTGGCGTCGTCGCCACCATGCTGTGCTTGATCCTTCTTCTTGGGGTCCCTGCGTCTGTCCCCAGTCTTGGAGGCAGAACCCGAGCGCCTCATGGCTGACACTAGTGCAGCCAGGTCAAGCCCCATCTGCCTGGCCTCGTAGCAGGAGTACACGCAGTTGAGCCTACGAACCAGCTCCTGCTGCAGTGTGAGAGCCCAAGCCTCCGCATCGTTCTTCAGCTTGTCCTGCACCTCCACGATCACCTCCAGGTCCTCCCATGTGACCTTGTTGGGGGCAGGATGGCTGACACGCAGCTGCTCGGACACGCGATCTCGGTATTCTTTGATGCGCAGGCCCTTGATGCATTCCTCGATGTCCTGCCTGACGACGGAGTCCTCCACCCTCTTGCCGGTGTTGAGTGCTGCCTCCCTGCGACGACAGCTCTTCACGTAGGCGAGGCCGTCCTGCTCGTTGGTCTGCGGCTTGGCGATCAAGAGATCCTCCTTCTCTTTGGTGCCCTTCATCAAGAATTTAGCTTCGAGCTCTGCAACGAAAGCCCTCAAGGCCCAAAAGTAGTGAGAATCTTCAGTGCCATCTGGCCCCGTGAGACCCTTCGTGGAGGTTCCCTCGCCTGCCCACTCATCAGACGCCTCGCCATCCTCATCACCATCCTCAAACACCTTACAAACTGCCCAGGTTGATCCTGGCGCCAGCTCATGAAAAGGAGGCTGCGCACAACGCACAGATCCCTGGTAGGCGTCTCTCATGGTAAGATCCTTCAGGACATGACAAGCGTGTGAAGCCATGACGCCATCCTTCAGGTAGGCAGCGCACCACCAGTCATAAGCGACTGAGGTGGAATGATCGTCCCCTGCTAGAAACGAGGGTATGCTATCCCACAATGATCTGAAGTCTGGCCTGGACTCAGCGAAGGCCTTCTTCTGCTGCTGACTGAGCGCATGGAAAGATGCTGACTTCGTGTGCCTACGCTTCTTGGCCTCAAAAGCCCGCTGCACTTTCGCTACCATGTCCACGAAACGCCTGATGAAGAGCGCTCTGTCCTCATTCTTACCACCAGTGTACTGGAGTTTGACGTCTTCCTTGTCAAGTGAGTGGCTCTCCCTGTCATAGTAATCCATCTCGTCTATCTACGTCGTCAAGCGCAAAGAGAAACTGGTTTGCAGGCGCTGAGGCTGCTACTGCTGCTGCGAGTGCTGTTGCTGCGAGCGCTGTTGCTGCTGGTGATGGCGGTGCGGAGGGAGTGGTTTCTGAGCCCGACCCCTCTGCGCTCATATATTCCGTGTCAAGGTCCTGACTGACCCGCTCTCGCGCCAGCCGTCGTGCCTCACGTTCTCTGGACTGGACAGAGGCAGCGCTTGGCTCTGCCTCGCCCTCCGTGGTAAAGTACTGTGTTAATGCTCAGCCAATGGGACCAAGGAAGAGTCCCCTCTCTCAGCGCAAAGCTCGTTCACCAGTAGACTGGAGGCTTGATTCAGACTGGCTTAGGCCAGTGCACTGAGTGCTCCTGGATTCACCTTGCTGAACAAGCGAAAGAACGAAACGCGTGCGGCCAGCGAACGCCTAAAGGTCCAGCACTGTGCTTCAGCGCTCTGAATCAGCAGCAGATGCAGAATATTCGTGCGAGGAAGAGTTAAAGCTGGGCCAGTGTGCTGAGCATTTCTGGATTAGCTGGGCCAGAGTTCATCAAGAACACAATGAAAGTGAGGGCAACTCCACGACACCAAGAATAGCACTGATACGCAGCGGTGTGAGCTAGGCCAGTGTGCTGAGCACCCCTGGATTCACAACACCACTGCTAATCAAGGGCACCATGGCTGGCATAGAAGCTCACTCCCCAGTCCAGTAAGCAAGTACAAGGTCGCTGGCAGAGTTGGGAGCTAAGCCAGTGTGCTGAGCACCCCTGGATTCGCAGCACTACTGCTGATTCAGAAGGTGGCCTGTGACATGAGGGCCTCACCGGCTGACCAATACCGTAGAAAAGATAGAAGAATTCTCCAACACATTATGATAAAGCACTAGAAGGTCACTCCAGTAGTAAGCAGCACTCCAGGCTGGAAAAGTAATTAACTCTGAATCCACCAGGTAACTGTGTCACACCAGGGAATATCGCTTAAAAGACCACTCGGTTGTCGCCTTCAGGGCTGATGTTGCTGCCAGTCCTCTGGCAAGCTTTTCCCCTGCTTCAGGCTTAGGCCAGTACACCAGGGGTGTCCCTGGATTAACCGTCAGACAAGGTGGAGCTGCCCAAGAAACCGTAAGTTGCAGTTCCAGACATAGAGCAGTGATTCACTGCTGATCCACTTCTTCGCTGGTAAGTAAAAGCAGATGTCGCCGCTAATTAGCTCCTAGGCCAAGCACACCTGCCTTTCAGCTAGGCCAGTACACCAGGGGTGTCCCTGGATTCACTTCAGACAAGGTGGCCAGCTGGAGAACCCACTGGAAGGTAGTTCATCAAGGTGCACATTAGCTGTTGATCCACTCTTAGCCGGTAAGTCAAGGCAGATGCCGCTGCTGATTAGCTCCCAGGTAACACACACTTGCCTTTCAGTTAAGCCAGTGCACCAGGGGTGCCCCTGGATTCACTTCAAACAAGGTGGCCAGCTGAAGGAACCACTGAGAGGTGCTCATCCAGGTGTACATTCACTGCTGATTGACTTTGTCGCCGCCGCCGCCCAAGCTCATGCCGTGCTGATTAGCTCAAAACTGAAGGACACCTGTCAGCAGCTAGGCCAGTGCACCAGGGGTGCCCCTGGATTCACTGCAGAACAAGGTGTTGAGCATATCACCGGGTAGAAGGAGGCCGCTCATGACTAGTGAATTCAAAGCTGATCCGTCGCCGCCGTCACTGGTAGCTCTTTCAGTGCAAGTACCACCAAGTTCAGGGAAGAAAAAGGGTCCGCCAGTGCACCGTGGGTGCCCTTGGAGTCGCCTGACTTCCGAATCCGCTCTTTCAATCGCTCATCCGCTGCTGACTTCTCGCCAAAGGGCCTTTACTTCCGGATTAACACTGAAATAAAAAGCCGCTCCGCGCAGGACATTATTGTTTTGAAAACTGCAACTGCACTTCTACCTTCTCCTCTCGTATTTGTAGCTTGCGTGCAATCGAGCTCGATCCGGTAGTGCTACCCTTGTGCGACCTGACCATGTGGCTACTATCCGGGCCACTAGTCCTTACCCAAGGACTAGGCGGAAATGTACATTACGGCCGGATTATTGGGCCCTAGACCCAACACCATGCTTCAAAAAATCCTTTGGGACACAACCTAAGTGCCTATCTTTGTGGGAAGTTGAATTTCGAAGTTTGGGTACCCGTAATCTAGCCGCGGTTTAGGGCTATGTCATGCTCTAAATTTAATTCATTTGGCCGCTAGTCCTTGGGGAAGGACTAGTGGCGGTGTGGCCCCTAATGGCCCCTTATTAGATGGATAGGGGGTGGTGTACCACCACCCACACATCAAATTTATGACCCAATATACTTGTGCAATATTGACACTTGCGGCACCTATCTGGCACCTAGAGATCTCCCAAAAAAATCATGAAAATCAGTTACTGAAATCAGCTTGGCGATTTGAATGGATTTCATGGAAATAGTAGGGTGTATGCCACATGGGCGTCCACCGACAATCATGGGGACAGTGACTTTAGCCCCCCCACTGTAAGGGGGTGGCAGCCCTGTCCGCCTGTGTCACCCCTCGACCCGCGGTGCCGTCTTGCCTGGCACGGTTCTGCTCAGTTCAGGGAATAAAACACTCCCCGTATCTTATTCAATTATCTTCGCACTGTGAAACCCGAGACACCTGCCTGACAGCTTGCTCTAGGTTTCTGTGAGATATATATATCCACCCGACTCCGTCAATTACATATATATATTTCACTGTTCCGGTCAGGTTATCGGTTCACCACTTAGTGGTATATCCACCCGACTCCGTCAATTACATATATATATTTCACTGTTCCGGCCAGACAACAACATGCGCCATCCCGTGGCCCGATGGGGCATTTATGGGACTTAGTTTAGGTCACATTGATGACACAAACCGAGCCATAGGGTCACTGGCATTGGCTAGGTCGTCCCAAAAAAATCGACGGCGCTAGTCCTTCCCCAAGGACCAGTTTTCAATTTAGTCCTTGGGGAAGGACTGTCGGATAGTAGCCACATGTGTTCGACCCGGCCCTACGAGTAGTGATCCAAGAGCCGGGTTGGCCGCGTTTATTGGGGGGATAACGACACAGTTTCAAAAGGTGATTGCAAAATTGTCCCTCTCCGATTTGCTCCAAACAAACGTGCGTGTAGTCCCCTAAGCCGTGATCACCGCGCAACCTACGGATAGAGTCCCAAACGTTAGAGGATGACTTGCGCTTGGTAGGAGTGTTGTTCTTAACGAACTTAGGATTAATGGGCGCGTGAGGGTCAACTTCGGGCTTGTCAGAATCAAGCTCAGCGGTTTGCTCAACAAGCTCAACAGACTCGACCTCACTGGCTATCACGACGAGCGCCTTGTTGTTTTCAGACTCAACTTCAAGTTCCAGTACAGTACGTCACACACCGTCTCCATCTCACTTTCAGGGTTTAACAGTGCCTGAAATTCTGCCTCGGTCTCCATGTCCATCATACAGTTCAAACACGGATATATGAAAGAAGCAGCGACGGCCTCCACGCTCCACGCAAGCGCCAAGGGATCGGTTCTGTTGTCCACGACGAAGCGATGAGACTAAGAAAAGCGCCGGAACACCGACAGAGACACAGAGTAAACCCGATTTTTGATCGCGATCATGATCGCGATCAGATCGTTTAGAGCTTATCACCAAAAATAGGGGTGATCGCGAACAGACCATATTTTATACGATCAGGCCTGTTCGCGAAGGTGAGAGTCACGGGTATGCTGACTTTCCCCCCCCCTTAGGGGGGAGCAGTGGTGCACCCTTAGTTTCACCCCTCGCCTGGATGTCACCTGCAGTGCTGCCTGTGTCACAGTGTCAGGCTCCCGAAACACTTAGCCAGACATCATATTATTTTATCTGACTTTAGTATTCCAAGAGCCAGCACACCTGCATTTTCACAGTTACAAAACAGCATATATATAGTCATATATCTCCTGTTTGATCAGGTTACCGGCCCACGCACCTTTGTGTTGGCTTATTGATCTCTCTGGTCCGCTTCGCTTTTTGCGACTCTATCGACATCTTTTGGCAGCAACACGACATCAGCCGCACCGCACCACTCGCAGCACGTCACGGCACGGCAAACGACATCACCACATCTTGACATCTTTTTCACGACATCTTCAGCTGTTTTTATTGCACACCTCGTGTGCTTCAAGTTACAACTGGACCCGCAATATTTTATTCCGACAATGGCTTCGACTCGACGTGAGGGACTCGCATCCGCTCTGCGCGCTGCCCGCACACATCAGGGCGGAACACCGTCACATTCACCTTCCGATTCGCAGTCTACTCCTGCCTCGTCCCGTAGACCACGCAGAATTGTTGGAACTTCTTCATTGCGCTCAAAGCCGACATCAACGGTCAACGCCCCTACGGCTTTCGACTACTTCAACGATCCCGACGTTTTGACCACCACGCCTGTGGAGGAGGGGCGCGAGGATGAGTACATCGAGCAGCTCGCCTACGCTTTTCAGTATGGGAGTGACCTCCTCTCGTTCCTGAAGTCTACTGGCCTCAAAATGCCCACTGGTTACACTTTGGACACCACGACTGCCGACGTGGACTTCAACGCCCTCCTCTCGGGATTAGCTCACGTGCTGTACCCCGTCTCCTACAGCGAGGCGGCCAAGCTCCTGGACCTCGAGCACGACCATGACTTTTACCACGTCACCATCAACGAGATCCTCTTCAGCATCCTTCCGCACCCGCTTCGTGGCAACGCACTGAGCGTCTACCACGAGTGTGCCCGCCACCACCCTGCTGACGGCCGCTACGCCCTTCAGCGCTTACGGTACGAGGTGGAGGGTGTGCCCGACGCGGACGGCATGCGCTTCTGGACTCAGATGAGGGCGGTTGTCCTCACCGAGATCGAGGACCCCGCCCCACAGCTTGCACTAATTCGACGGCTTGGAGACCGCCACTTGAAGCTTAAGCCGGCGTACAGCGACCCCGACCGCGTCATGGACCTCTGGCACATTCTGTCCGAGTCCGCCAAGCAGTCGCCGTACATCGCCCCTCTGTACCTGGTGGTGTTGCGCGAGTTGCGTGCGGGTGCGGTCTTCACTTTTGCCCGCCTTGCTCTCCGCATCCGCCTCGCCTTTCGGGACGAGAGCCCCCTTGCCACACTCTCGTCCTCTGCCGCTCCCGACATCCCGCCCGAGGGCTCTGGGTACCGCCCTAAGCAGGCGCCCCAGAGGCCCAACCCATCTCCGCGGTCCCCTGTTGCCATGGCCCTTCGCATGCAAAAGCAATCGGCTGCACCCTTGGAGGGAAAATGGACGTCCGATTCCCCGAACTCCATGTACCTCAAGTGGGTGGGTACGGGTTTTCCCTGCACTGTCTGCTTCCGCATGTGGCACGTCACGGATTCCCACCCCGACACCCGTGGTGCCTGCCCGTACGTGTGCGTCGAGGCGTTCGCGAACAACAGGCACTTGGAGACATCGCGAGCGGCTACTGCCCGCCCGCCGCTTGACGCATCCGCCGCCGCCCTCACGGCACCGCCCCCTGCGGTGGACCCGCCGGCTCCACCCGAGGAGCAGCCTGCTGCGGCAGCGCTCTCCGCCCGCCTCTCCCTGCCTGCACCGGTTACGGGTGATGCGATCGACACGGTCGGCAGCGGCTCTCTGGTGGTGCCAACCACGGACGATGCCGCCTATCCGCTGCCTGAAGACCTCGAGGAGCCTGCTTGCTACGGCGCCGCCTTCGACGACGAGGACGACACCGATTGGCCGGCATTTCGCTCTTCCCCTGTGTGGCTGCCCAAGATCAACGGCAGTGTGAGCGGAGAAGCACCAAAACCCTAGAATTGGAATCGGGCTTGAGATGTGAGAATTTACTAGCGCCATGCATGGAATTGCTTCTAGCTAGGTTGAAAAAGGCCTCTCAGAGTAACATTCAAACATCTCTTCTAGCCGCCTGTCCGGGTGTACCGGCTGGCCCTGCAGTGCACCTCCCTCCTTCGGGGTGAGGTGGTGTCACGGGTATGCTGACTTTCCCCCCCCCTTAGGGGGGAGCAGTGGTGCACCCTTAGTTTCACCCCTCGCCTGGATGTCACCTGCAGTGCTGCCTGTGTCACAGTGTCAGGCTCCCGAAACACTTAGCCAGACATCATATTATTTTATCTGACTTTAGTATTCCAAGAGCCAGCACACCTGCATTTTCACAGTTACAAAACAGCATATATATAGTCATATTGGGGAAAAAATCGGAGATGGAATCGAAGATCCCCCTCTTTTGAAAAATCGGGAAATATAATTCAGTGGCTCTTAACACTGTGTCATTGTCGAATTCCCCTTAACAGTGCGAAAAAATGAAGCCAGACACTGTGACACTGTACGCTGTATACGATTTCTGTCTCAGTTTTTTTTACGTCTTCATTCTTCAAATCTGAGAAATGTGTGAACGGATTCCGAAAATTCAGTGGCTCTTAACACTGTGTCATTGTCGAATTCCCCTTAACAGTGCGAAAAAATGAAGCCAGACACTGTGACACTGTACGCTGTATACGATTTCTGTCTCAGTTTTTTTTACGTCTTCATTCTTCAAATCTGAGAAATGTGTGAACGGATTCAGAAAATTCAG